>QXVZ01020627.1:0-31520 GCA_008931825.1 Phallusia fumigata | reverse complement strand
TGTCTCGCCTTGATGTAGAAACCTGGACTTCGCTCCTTGAAATAAATGTTTGTTGAGTTCAGACGTTTAGGCGTCGACTATTTAAAGTGCAGACGTTTCGGCGTCGCCGGAACCGCTGCATGACGTGGCTGATTCGATCGATGTTAATTCAAACATTTGAAACACGTGCAACTTGTGCGCTGTAAACCTGGGTAATAGTGTAATGTTGTTGCCCTGAAATTCACACCGATAGTGGCTGTACCGTTTAAGGATTGCATTAAATTAAATTCCTAGGCATATAAAAGTGGTAGAATGTAAAAGTTAAATGTTAGACTTGCTTTTAGAGTTTAAAAATGTTAAGTAGGATGAAAGAATCTAAACGTTGAATACTTTAACTGGTTCCAAACATTTGTAATATAGCGGGCGTCTTCTTTTTTCAAAACGATTTATAAATACGCGGTTGGTATTATCAACACAATCATGCAATGTTGCTTACTACGGACACTTTTTAGCCAACCACCACCGAAATTCGTTAGCTTCAAGGGAAAATATTGGTAGCTGTCGCAAGCAAGCACAGAAATCAATAATTTATAACTTGCCTCACAAAAATCCTGGTCCCTTTTTTTATCCTTTATCTTGATTTCAACAGAATCCTCATCAACAAGGCTCTGTTCGTCGCAAGATTCTTTAACACACTTCTGCGGGTTGGTAGGTTCGTTGCACGGCATGGTGTGACGATATACCAGACCACAACAAACTGAACACGTTCCACCTGTCAATCACAGAATCCTAAAAAGCAAAAACTGCAATGTCAGCAAAAATTTCTTGGGGCCGCGATATAAAATTTGCACTTGTTTTCTAAATTGACAAAATCTATTCATAACTGTGTCCAGCAGTTCAATAAGTGTTAGTATGACCTGTACTGTCGACAAATCATCTGATTAATCTAGGCCACCTCGCGTAGACAGCAAACAGCAGCAAAATTGTTTCGTACTAACGGTTGGCGTACTAACGGTTGTACAGCAATCTTGCAATAACTTTGCTAAAACCGTGTCTACAACCTAACAAGCTGTCATAAGCTGTACTGATGCGTGCTGTGTGAAGTGTACTTATCGGAACCCTAGATTTGACGAGAAAATGACGTATTTACTGTTTGACCTTGCATGACCTACAGTCAGTTGGACCTCGTTGCGCTTTAAATACATTTCAACATGTCTTGAAATTGAAAAACTACCATCAAAACAATTCTAACCACGGGGTTATTGCTACAACCATGGAAACATCAACAAGAACTTCTTAATTCTGGCAGTGAAACATTTCGGCTTTTGTAACCTGCAACAACAAAGCCTTCCAGGACATTTTAACCACACGACAAATTGGTTGGTCATATCAACTCTTGTACCTTTGCTGTACTCAGCAATTGCGCTGGTTGAAACTCTTCTACATTGGTTTCAGTGCAATCTAGTCAAACGACAAATTTTTTGACGAGTATATTTTGGCTTAACTAGCCTAAAGCAGATTCAGAACCATACAACTATATATTGAATGGGTAAATCTTTTCACACAAAAACCCTAACAAAACATACATAGTAAAAATGACTAAAGGTTCCCTGTCAAGCACCAACATACAGTGATATCGATTAACTGTCCATCTTCTACACGATTGTTTTAACGTTTAAACCTGGAAGGCAAACGCAGCAGCCCCAGTAATGTCAAACTCATTCACACTGTCAGCATTCCCTACCCGCAAATCCAATTGAAGCAGGACCTCACCGTCGCACACACAATTTGCCTAACAGAACCAAGCACTGGGCTTTCCTTGGTTCAATCAGCTGTGCTTCGCCGAGCTAAAGCGTTTCTCTTTGCTCCTGAGATGAGATGATAACAATAACAGCTCGCAGACAGGCCACAGTCCACCGAAAGCCTACGCTATATTAGGAACCCACTGCACTGAAGACTAATAGAGGAAATCGGTGTGTTGGTTTATTGCTCACCACGTGTAACTGATATGCTTTTGTTCGGTAACATAGGCATTTCTGTTGGGTGTGGGGTACAAGAAGAAATGCCCTTTTGACATTGTTAAGAAAACAAACTGTGAAACGCTTGCCTGTTCAAAAGGTAAACTTTCCGTCGTGTTCAAGCTGATCTTTTACGGAACTGAAACCAACAGAGGCAAGATTTTTGCATCCAACTTTTAAAGCAGACATTCTTGTGCAACAGAGGTTGTTCAAACAATGGTGTAGGTAAACCAGACGTCTACCAAACTACGTCACGTCACGTGGGTTTTGTTTTAGCGCAATTGGATTTGGTCTTGTCTGTTGGTCAACTGCTTAAGAGCCGGCATTTCAAAACAGTTGAAAAATAATACCAATCAGCGATATAACAAATCTACCAAATATATTTTACAACATCTCAATACAAAAAGAAAGCACCCAAGAAAATGCATTAATATCAGAAAACAACCTGAAGAGTTGACAGTGATGAAACTGCCAGAGGGCGTGTATACATGGATTAGTTTGTAAAGCAAGCGCTAGTTTAAATGCAAAAAGTTACTTTTGCGCTAATTTTATTTAAACCCTTTAAAGCGTTAAAGTCTGCGGCCACGTTCCTAAGTTTTGTTATATTACTGAGATTTTAGCGTTGCTTCATATTGTCTGACCTATTGCCTTTTTAAATCTACATAACTATATATGTTTGTAAACATAAACAAGTGACGTGACAAAGCCGATGAGCTATGTCTTCCGAAATGGTTTCCGTGTTTTATTTTAGTTGGTGCTTGTGTGCCAATAAGTCCTATACGTTCTGTTGTACCGTTTACATTTGTTCAAATGGTTTACCAATAAAACTTTTATTAGTACCAATTTACTTTTACAGATAAAATTAAAACTAATTATTTTTAAGTATAAATTGGAAGGTCATATTTATAAGGTTGTATTTGTCATTCAGAAACCGTGTTTCACTCCACTTTAGGTTTATAGTTGATACAAAGTATTTTTATTCTTCTATTTAGACCAGTGAAGCTAAACATACCTACTTAAACATGTCCTAACTTGTTGCTATTGTTCTGTTGAAGGCTCGGTTTAAGAAGTTTTCTTCTAATAGTCATGCCGGAATTTTATTTTTATATTTGTCTACATTTTCCATTTAAGAAACAAGTAACTGGACGAACGCGATGTCAAAGGGGGTAGGAGTTGGAGTTAGACTGCATCGGTATTCCAACATTTACTTAAGGTGTGTATTTTTTTTGTATCCTTATCAAGCTAAACTATTTAGTAACAAGTTTTCACTGTCCCACTCGCAACTTCAACTTCCGTCTAAAAACATTACATAGTTTGTGTAGTTACTCGCTTCTTCGTGAGAAGTACAAGTTTTCAGTCTTTATATTAGGGAATGCATCACTTCGCTGTTTTTGTGTCACACTCACAGTCATAGGCGCCGAGTTTTGCAAAAATGCAAGGTGGCGGATGTACGTCACAACGCCAAGTATTGTGACGTCACACACGTGAACAACAGCAAGAGTCGCGCTATCCCAACACACGTGACAGTTACTATAACACTTCCTTGGCTGGTTATTTACTTCGCTTGTAAAACATTTCATGACATACAAGTCATACTAAACTGGTACTCTGCGGCGATCGACATACACTAACATGCGGTTAAGATACACGTGGGAACAGANAGCTAAAACGCCTGTTCAGCTGCTGCTTTTAAACCAAAAACCCCTTTGTCAGCTCTTTACACGCTTTTACACTTTGGCAGCACAGGCGGTGGCGTCGTCTCATTTCCCGTGGTAACAATAGGCTTTGCTTGTGGCGCTAGTGCCTTCTTTAACTGAAGTAGGCTGCGTACACGTGTTGTGATTCCTGCAAACGATTGCAAACTGTCGAGTGTTCTCGCGTCAAAACAGTAGCTTTATGTTATCTGTTAATTGTGTTACGTCACGTTAAAACAACAAATGACTGGTTGGGATAACGCTCCACGCAAAACGCAGTGCAACAACTTACTAAAGCTTAATAATAACGTTTTAGGTTATGTCTGTAAAATAATCCAAAGTTTCTAGACCAAAATACTGACAAAAAATACATATTTTTGTCTTCTTTTCAATATTTTTACGGATACAGCTTTGTTTTATTACAGACATTTGCCACAGTATCAATACTGTGTTGAGTTGAATTTATGTCGCTTGGTGAAAGAAAGCCTGGTGTACAAAATTTAATCGATAAAGGTAAGAATTTGCCTTAAACTGTACGTGTTGTAGTGACAGTGTTTTGCTTTTGACATGAATGTAAACACAGAATGATTACAAGAGCAAATTTCTTGTTTGCGTAATGTGGATAGGGGTCGGCAACCCATCACAGGAGTTCCACAGCGCCAAGTGAAACACAAATTTATATTTCAATACATTTTGTGGTTAAGTGTAGTGCAACTGCAGAAACAAGCTTTACAGAGGACTCGTTTATACTGTAAACCGCCCTTTTACTAATAGTATCAATCTGTTATGACGTAATTAAGTCTGTCCGAATAGCCTGGCGTCGGTTCGGTTGTTATCAACTGTCTAATTGACCCTCGCACTGAGTGATCTGACTTCATTAAAAACTTTTTTCAAGCACTAAAACATGTGGTACAAAACACACACAAAAAAGTCAATTACAAGAAAATAATTCCACTATTACCATGTTGACTGCGGTGCCTTCGAATATTGCTGGTGTAGTTGGTGCACCTGGTAACGCATTAAAATGAAATGAAATTTGAAATTGTAAATACTGCAGATCACCGTTTAAATTGCCAAAACAGGTAAATGCCGAAGAAAACCTGTTTTGATTCGACGACAGTCGAAAATACCGCATGTAACGCGTTTAGATGAGGTGAAGCTAGAATACCGCGTTACCTGCAATATTTTACGACTGTCGTCGAATCCAAACAGGTAAGTTTTAGGCGACGCACCAAGTGAATTACCAAGCGAACCTAGTTAACCATCTGCACCAGCAAGATTCGATGGCAACCTGTTGGCAGATCGGACGGCTGCCTGCATAATAGTTTCCTAACACGCACACAATAAAAGGAAGCATCAACTTCTTAATCTCGACAAGTTAACTCCGGACACAGACATCATATTACAACGAAACGACCATTGTTAAATATTTAATCGTAGGCATCAGTAAAAACTTGACAGAGTATTAACAATAAATTTAATGCTTTCGCACTTCAACCACTACACACTCGATCAATAAGAGTTCAAAGCCGTGCAAGTCGTTGCCTGGGAAACGAGTATCCCTAAAAGGGGACTTCCCCACGAACCATTCGAGCTAAATTGTTGGGCTGAGTCTGTTTCGGTTGGTGAAAGGAATTCAGCCGTCACAATCTCACTAAAACAGTGGTCGGCAAACTGTGGGCCGCCTAGTACTTTTTAGTGGGCCGCGCAAACCTTACTTATGTGGGCCGCGTAGTGTGTAGGAGCTGGATCCTGACGCGACTGCAAGGCCAAGGCACGGAGTCGTACTCCATTGCACCACATGTAAACGGTGATTATTTGACATGACAAATAATTGTTTGAGGGATGCATTGTGATGAAACAAACAACAGTTATTTGACAAAACAAAATTTATTGTTATGTAACAAATGAATTGTGATGGAACAACGAATGTTTGGAACTCATAAATAGCAAAGTAAAGTGTACTCGACATGAATTTAATTGGCAAATTTAAACAAANGTGGGAACAAAACAAAGTTTAGTACGGTGCACAGGTATCTACGCATATCAAGTCACATGGCCCTGAACACATTTGTAAAACGATAGTTCTCTTCTAAGACTATCCAAAATTACAAATCCATCGTGGTTTGTCATATCCATGAAAACTTGTGTTTGAACGAATGTAGCCACAAGGTCTTTCGGTCGTTTAGTTCAGAATCTATATCTAGATTGCTGTTCTTGCATATTGCTTGGTTGTAGCTTAACACACGTACATAAAAACACTACGAAAGCATTTCGCTATTTGAAGGCAAGCGTTACATCAAATATTACAGTTGCTTCTGATCATGTCTTATTACAGCATAACCGGATTGTAACGTAGCAATGGCTTTTCACCGGTAAACAATTGCATGTTTGACGACATAAACAACGTAAAACGCCAAAGCCTTTCACTATTTGTATGCTTTAAGTTTTGACACCTTGTGAATAAGCTTGCCACGTCCCTGTTCTGTGCAAAAATTGGCAAACTTGTACAAAGTTGCTACAAATAGATCAGTAAATGCGGTGGCGGGGTGACGCGGGTACTTGGCGCTTATGCTCACAGTATTGCATTGTGGTGCCTAACTTCCTGTGCAAGAAATTTAATACAGTACCACACAATTCGTGATGTACTTTGTTACTGACCTAAAAGGTTAACATTGCTTTTCCAAGAACAAAAAGTCTTTTATTATCTGGAANTCCTGTGCGATAAATTTAATACAGTACAACACAATTCCTGATGTACTTTGTTACTGACACACCTAAAAGGTTAACATTGTTTTTTCAAGAACAAAAAGTCTTTTATTATCTGGAATATTGAAACATGAACAGCGCCCTCTTTGGTATGATGTGTATGAAGCATTTCCCCCCATCAAAGAGCCAAAATATGTGCCAGATCCCTCTCCTGACGATCGTGGCCTCAATAGTTATGTGGACGATGTGCCAAAAATATTTTACCATGAAGATTGGGTGAGAGCGTAAGTAACTGCTTGATGGCACCTTAATGTTGAGATTAAAACCACTTTACCAGTATCTGAATGAATTTATAAATCTGGAAAATTTGCTTTTTCATTCAATGGCAAGTTTGGCAAATGCAAATTCTAAAATTAGTTTCGTTGGGGTAATAGCTGCCAAATGTCAAATAGACTAAAAATATTTTAGTGCACTGAAGGAGGCGAATTGTTTTAGGATTTCTCTTGAGGCAAAACTGTAAGAGAAACTATTTGCTCCTTGCCCACATTAAATGAACATTGCAATACAACATGACCCTATATTGAGTTTTGCTTGTCACAACACTTTTTTGTACAAAACAAACTTTGCAATTGTGTTAACACTATGCAAACTTTTATTGCTGAATGAACAATTTGTTTATGGGTGCCTAACTACAGGTCTGCTTGGAAAAGTTAAATATTTAGATAAAACCAGACCTGTGAATTGTGCAGATTATTGCTTGGCGCTATTGGGATCAGAGGGAGGGTTTGACACAATGTGTCACACTGAATTTGGCTCTAATATACTGCAGGTATCAAGCTAAATACTGCAGGTAACACTGATCATGGCAAAAAAATAAAAAATGTGCACATACCAAAAAAAGATCAGGGGGACATGTGGTACCTAGAGAACCTTTGTTACCAAGCAGACCTGTGGTATCCAGTAAACCTGTTCTACCAAGTACTGTCTTTAAGGAACTCTCTGTTTACTGTTATGTGTTAAACTGGTTTTAAAACCGAAAGTTGTTTCCAGGATGCTTGTTAAAAACAGAATTGAGGATTCTGATTACTTCCGCAAATATCGCTTGATATCAATGCTTGATGAGGGAAATCATCAGCCAAGCTTCAGCCAAATGTAAGATTTCTGTTTTTTAGGATAAATGTCCTGTTGGATTTCTGTGAAACAAAACATATTAAAACAGATACCAAAAATCATTTTTTTTTAATATTATTTATCTCAAACTTTGAACAAAATAGCATTGACATTATTTACCTACATTAATGTCGTTCCAACAATTGCATCATTACTTTATGTGTTAAAAACAGATTTGGTCACAATTCACAGTCTTAAATAGTCTTAGAACAGTGGTCGGCAAACTGTGGGCCGCCTACTACCTTTTAGTGGGCTGCGAAAACCTTACTTATGTGGGCCGCATGATGTATAGGAGCTGGATCCTGACGCGAAGGCGGGGCCAAAATGCGGAGTCGTACTCCATTGCACCACATGTACCCCCCCCCCCCCCCCCCCCCCAAATAATTGTTATGTAGGGATGCATTGTGATGAAAAAAACAACAGTTATTTGACAAACAAAATTAATGGTATGTAACAAATGAATTGTGATGGAACAGGCAAGGTCTGGAACTAATGAATAGCAAAGTAAAGTGTACTCGACATGAATTTAATTGGCGAATTTAAACAAAATAAACTGTAGTTTTATACACAAAAAAGATTGATTAATGTTAGAAGACATTTTTAATCCAATTTATGAAACAAACTTGTCTCAGTTAACTCATATTAGTTTGTACGGAACGTTTTATGCTGTGTGGGCCTCCAGTTAAGATTAAATCGAGAAATTGGGCCTTCGTAAGAAAAGTTTGCCAACCACTGTCTCAGAGGAAAGAAACAATCCATTGTGTTTAAAACATTTTTAATCTTTATATTTGGTCGAAAATTAATGTTGTCATCTTTAAAAAATGACCAAGACACTATTTAATGCCTTATTGTGTTGAGAAGTTTTGCTCCACATTTGACGTCCATTCCTTACTTACTCCAATTTGCTTTCATCAACGACATTTGGGCATTGTCCCTTTTGTTAAATCACAGTGTAAAGTTAATCGCTGCATCAAATAATGTCTAACATCAAATAACATTTTTTTCTGCATGCAATTGTGGCATGCCACCATTTTGCTTTGGTTTAAATATCTGATGTTACGGTTGTTTCATAGTTACTGAAATTGTCCTTTTGCCCATCATATTAAATCAGGCATTGCTAATTAATCAGCCAATTATTATTTTTCGCAGGTTTGTTACACAATACAAAGCTTTTCGACAGGAAGATGAGTCTATGAGCAAAGAGGAACTTTTCAAAAAAACTCATGATTTTTTCTTGCTGACTGTTACTGCTCCTAAAAACGACGGCAACTCTGTATTTTAANTTTTCGACAGGAAGATGAGTCTATGAGCAAAGAGGAACTTTTCAAAAAAACTCATGATTTTTTCTTGCTGACTGTTACTGCTCCTAAAAACGACGGCAACTCTGTATTTTAAGTTTCTTTCAGTGTATTTTAATCCTTTTGTCACAAACAAAAAAGGAAACCATCTCAATGATGACAATGGAAAGTAGAGACAACAATCTTCATATGTGTAGAGAGATGCTGCTCCTGCGTTTGGGAAATGTTTAAACTTCAATAAATTTATTGGTTCTTACTATTGTATTTTTCTCCTGCCCGACGTTATTTTACCAATCAAGTTTTTCGGGGGTTTGACAAATATTTATTTGGTTGTTTGCTGGAATGCCACCATTATGGCCGAGTGGTTGGCGCGACTGCCTTGTGCACACAAGGTTGTTGGTTTTAATCCCATCTCGGCCGATTGTGTTTTCTTGAGCAAGAAGCTTAAGCGGCATTGCTCCAACCCAGAGGAACCCGATGGGTTGACCCAAATTCCAGTCACCAACTTTCAAAAACAAAAATAAATCAAATAGAAAATTATCCAACGGAACTGCAATGAAGCAGGTAGCTCGACGGCGGACTCATAATGAACATAACGCATTCAGGCGTCGCTTCGCCTCCCGAGAATAAAAATGAAACAACCAACAACCAATGCAGCTTGAGCTTTTTCTGGTAATAAAAACACAGAAATGTTATGTGGTAAAAAATCAAAGTATTTCGGCTTAATAGACCAGTTGCACGAATATGTTACGACCAGTAAATTTTTTAAAAAAACAGTTCTTTGCGGAAGATTGAAACAGAAAACACAAATACGCATGCGATTCGGGGAATTTCCCTTCAGATTAGGGAAATGTTGTCACGTGACAAAACACTTTACGTGTGTTTAACAAACAACTGAAGTGAAAAGGACAAAGTGCATTGCAGTGCCTGTTTGTGGAGCAAATTTGTTTGTCAGTAAATATTTGCAAACGTAAAAGGCAACTGTAGTGTTTAGTGAAAGGGCATTTTTAAAAAAAATCCTAGGTGTACCTGCTGTAAGGTGTGGTTGCGCTGCCATTGCTGTTTGGTGCAGCTTACTTACTCTCTTCCTTTTAGCTTTTATAGGAAATTTCCAGCTGTGTAACATCAGTGAAGACTAGATTGATTAATTAGTTTTGATTCATATAATAAAAGAACTTAATGTCCCGCTTTTTTCAGCGCTTATTTACTTTTTGTTGTCAAAATAAATTTGTGTCATGGATGCAAAACTATGTGCATGGACGTCCCTCCTGATTACCTGCAAGACGAAGCAACATGCTGAGGCAATCCAACATCAAATGGATCTCAAAAAAGAGCTTGGTTTCCTTCCAGCAGATTTGGATATCTTGTGCATCGAAGATCCTCAAGATGGGGTTGGTAGTGGAGGGGCCACGCTTAATGCTTTATTAATACTAACAGAGCATTTATCAGCGAAGCACGGCCACACCATGGTGACAGCTGATGTTTTGTCTGCTGCTAAAATATTGATAGTGCACTTTGGTCGATATTTTCCCTACGACCCCTGCGGTAGGAGTTTTGTTTGTTTGCCCTTGGTACCACAGCATGGTGGTTCCAGGGGCTTGGTGACTAACTTTGACTCACTTTTTCACACTGTGACTGCAAAACTTGCCGTAAATTCACCCCCAGGGTTGTGGGTTTGCAGCAGTGACATGCTATTAAAGCTGGATGATGATGTAACAATTGACTGGGAGGAAATGAATGTGGGTGATGGTGTTTTGTGCATTTCTGTACCAACCACTGTTGAGTATGCAACCAAGCATGGGGTTTACTGCATTAATGACAACAACACTGTAAAAGATTTAATATTTCAAGGTAGCAAGGAAGTGCTCAAAAAATGCACTTTAAAAAATAATCTTGTTGCTGTTGTTACTGGGATCGTTTTCTTTTCAGTTAGTGCTACTGAGAAACTTTTATCAACTCATGTTACTCCACCATTAGATGCATGCACATACTTAGGCATGGACAGCGGTATGGACCCGTTAGGCCTATCGCTGTTCTTCGACATTCTGCTACCAATGGCTACAGATGTCACTGAAGATGAATTTATCAGAGGAAAACGCTGGTGCGGTCCTGTGGAAATTTCTTCGAAGTGTCCCTATGAAGGCACTGGTGTTGGAGAATGGCGAACACCGATATATGGATATGATGGAGAGTCCTCAAGAGTTATGCAAAAACATGTGCAATATTTCCAATCTTTCTAGCCACAAATTAAGTATGTGTGTGCACAGCCATGTTTCTGTAAAAAACACTGTGCCTTCAGAGATATTGCTGATTAATTCCATTGTTGAAGAAGGGGCAGTGATTGGAGACAACTCATGTGTTGTACATAGTCACATCACCGCAAATCTTAAAATTGGTAGCAATTGTTTCGTGTATGGCTTGGATGAAAAATCAAGCCGTGTTTTGGACAAACAAAGTATTCCATCTAATAGCACAGTGATTGGTATGTGCGTTAGTTTCTGTGGTAGAGAGCCATCTCGTTTGTTCGCTGCGCTTAGAAGCACTGATACATTGATGCAAGTGGTGGAAAATGTAAACAAAAAGGTTGAAGATATGCCAGAAAACCTGTATGAAAGCAAGGCTGTTGTGATTCCACGATCATATGTTATTTCAGCTTCTACCGCTCAATCTCCGCCTCTTCCAATGAGCTACAGAAACCTCATCTTGAAAAAGAATTTGGCAGATCAAAAGAATACGCTGTTCATGGCAAGACTCTTTCCAGTCTTTCATCCACGCCAACCTGTGGACATTACTTCCAGTGTCCAACTATTGGAGGACAGTTACAGCAATGACATGTTTCAAAACTGGCTTGACTGCTGGAGGTGTTCGCTCTGTGAAATGCTGGAACATGTTGACTTTGGTCTTGAACTCAATTACCAGCAATCAATATTTCATCAGGTATCTTGTCGTATGATTGGTGACATTCTGTTGAACAACTTCAACATTAGTCTTTTACCTTTTCTGGATGCATTTGTTGTTACGAAGAAACATACAGTGATCTTAAACTTTCTGGATGAGGTTGCTATTAAGGCTGTCGAAGGCACTGAATCAAAACAAGAAAGGCCTGACCTGTCGGCAAGATGCTTTGCCTGTATTGCAGATGTTCTGGGTGTTATGGCTGGAAAAAAGGGAATCCTCAGAAGTGGTCCCTCCGCGAACAAGGAATGGAAGCAACCATTAAATTTACTGGAGAATTGTTTTGTAAAAAGTGGTGTTTTGGGATTGGCTGCCATCAGGAAACAATGGTTGGGTCACCCTGATTTACTAATTCGGGCATCTCGCCACTATGAGGGGGCAGAACAGATTCTTATACGCCACGCTGTTAAAAGTGCCTCACAGTTTATCAAAACCTCCCCATGTGCACCACTGTCATTCAACATGTGGTATTGTGCTGAATGCCCTGCCAGAATCGATCTAGCAGGTGGATGGACCGATACTCCTCCAATCTGCTACGAACATGGCGGCGCTGTAATCAATGTGGCTATACTTCTGAATGGAAAAAGACCTATCGGAGCCAGGGTAAAGAAAATTAAATCTCCCAAAATTATTCTTACCTTGTTAGGTGAAACAGAAAGTGAAACCCAAACCATCGAGTGCTTGACCACTGATCAACTGTTGAATTACTTTCAGCCACAAGTTCCAGGTGCATTGTTAAAAGCTTGCTGTGTGCTGGCTGGAATAGTTGATCCCAAATCTACAGAAACTTTGCAAAGCCAATTAATGTCAGGATTTGGGGGTGGTTTTGAGCTTCAGACCTGGTCGCAATTGCCAAGGGGTTCTGGTTTAGGGACAAGCAGCATTTTAGCTGGAGCTGCAATGGCAGTTCTCTACAGAGCTTCAGGTCGTGCAGTTGATGTTGATTCCTTGCTGCACTCTGTGCTGGTTGTTGAACAGATGCTTACAACTGGTGGTGGGTGGCAAGATCAGGTAGGAGGTTTGATGGGAGGAGTAAAAATTGCACGTTCATCTGTGGGTCTGCCTTTGCACATCACTGCGGAAAATCTTAACACTTCAGATGAATTTTACGAGACTTTTGTCAGTCGACTAAAATTGGTGTACACTGGAAAAACACGCCTTGCTAGAAATTTACTTCAAACGGTTTTAAGAAATTGGTACACGAAGCGATCTGACATATTGGAAAACTGCTTCAACCTCCGGGTAAATGCAGAAAAATGTGCAACTTCTTTCAACAATGGAGATCTAAATGCTATTGGCCAATGCATCGAAGCATACTGGTCTCAAAAAAAAGTTATGGCTTCCGGCTGCGAACCAGATTTATGCACTAGAATGATGAAGAAATTTGCCCCCTATGTCTATGGTCAGTCGCTTTGTGGAGCTGGAGGTGGCGGCTTTCTTTATTTACTCACCAAGGAAAGAATGTCATCACAGGATATCAGGGATATGCTGGAGGACGTTCAGGGTGCTCATGATGCAAAAGTATTCGACGTAGACATTGACAGGTTGGGAATGGTTTGCCACACCAACTTGGAAAATTAACATTTTCCTTTCTGAAACTTTATCAGGACACAGTTTTTTAGTAAAAGTATCTCTGCCAACAATGATTAATTATGTCATGTTGTCCAACATATATAATACAATAAGTTTTGCATTGCTATATTTATGCTGTGCTTTGGAATAGGTGTGTCTATCTTAAAAAGTTATTTCCAACCAAATATCCCCTAACTGGTTAGTTTGTTTTATTTATTCAGAGGTAAAAACTCTTAACATAAAACATTTTTTATAGTGCTGCATAGCAATGCTGAAATATCTTGGGAAAGTGTTTAACCCCTAATAACTTGGGAATTACTGGATTAGTTAAACTTTAATATCTGTACTTTCCAAATTACTTTGTTGTATAGTTTGGACCAACGAATCTCACTGGTTGTGTTTTGTGTCAAAGGGTATTGAAATGGTGTGAAGAAGTGCTTTTGTGGCTAACAAATTAATTGATAGCAAACAAATGACATTGACACCTTCACTTCGGTATTACAGTTTTTCTCATCATCATATAGAGTGTAAAACATATGTGACCATAGTGTTTGACAAACCAATAAAGTTGTCATCCATTATAGTATGACACAAATCCATAGGTACAAAGAAACCCAAACCATTACTAACAGTAAAAGTCTATTTGAGCTAAATTTTTATTTCAAAATTTGTAAAGCACTTCTTTATAAGTTTACTTTTGTTTGATTTAGGCTTTCATCTTTTTCAGTAGAAATTGACTTTGAACATATTAGCACACAGACCCTTTTTTTCATGTTATGCTGTTTCTTGCAATTAGTTTTTTTTTAACCAAGTGCATTACTTTTCTTCAAATATTTTAACAAAAATTGACTTTTCCTTAAATGCAAAAATTGTTTTTCTTCAAATGCCTCATTAATCATTGATTTCATTACTTTAAGGTGCCTATTTTCATTTGTTTCAAATTATTGTTTCGTTTTTAGTGACCATTCCAGAAACAAATGATTTATTATCCACCAATGAAAACATGACATTGTTTTTAACAGAAAAAAACAAGTAGTTAACCCGGCACATGGCCAGGTATAGAGCCTGGCCACCTGATGAAGCCCAGCAGACGTTCTAAGCGCCTAAGACCTTGGAGCCCCATACAGTGTTGGCTCGTGACTGGATAATGGATGACGAGTGAGGAGAGGCATGCTTATTTTGGGTTAACAGAGCCTTGGTTACATGCACAGAGTGTCTTCCTGACATCAGAAAGAATGAATTTATTCGTGTGTTGTTGATTTCAAAGAGGGAACAACTAAATACTGCACCAGGGCGTACCCAATTTCGAAATTGTACATTAAAGTAGGCTACTTGGGGGGAAAATTTTTTCATTAAGTTAAGTTAGTTGCCCCAACCCTCTCAATATTTTGGGCTGGCTACGCAATTGTACTGCAGCCTTCAATTACAAAAGCTAACTAATGTAACGTCGTATGTGCAGCTTAGATCGAAATGTACTAAATAATGGGACCAGGAAATAGCTAGTCATTGCGACTAAACCTATTAGATGAGAGCGATTAGTTGATTCAGATGTGTTATGCTACAGTGCAGCAAGCAGGTCTATGCTCTACGCCGCTGTGCCACATATAGATTGCCGGATGTAATTTGTTATTGGCTCAGTTGTGTGTGGGAGGCAATTGATTCAATTCGGTTTGTGATTCGTTCGGCTACAACTAAACGTCCATGATTTGTTCCAACGATCCCAGCTTTTGTGATACACAGGCAAATCAGTCATAAAATTGCCCAGTTCATGTGAGGGCTCTGCATGGGTTTAATCATGCAGTCCTGGTTCCGACATGTTGTTGTGTGTAGATGTAGAGCTTGCTTACATTTGATTCAAAACCTGCCCAACATTGCCTGCTTCCTTTGCGACAACGTAGCTTTGGGNGAACAACTAAATACTGCACCAGGGCGTAGCCAATTTCGAAATTGTACATTAAAGTAGGCTACTTAGGGAAAAATCCCAAAGTTTTACATTAAGTTAAGTTACTTGCCCCCAACCCTCTCAAAATTTTGGGCTGGCTACTCAATTGTACTGCAGCCTTTAATTACAAAAGCTAACTAATGTAACGTCGTACGTGCAGCTTAGATCAAAATGTACTAAATAAGGGGACCAGGAAATAGCTAGTCATTGCGACTAAACCTATTAGATGAGAGCGATTAGTTGATTCAGATGTGTTATTCTGCAGTGCAGCAAGCAGGTCTATGCTCCACGCCGCTGTGCCACATATAGATTGCCGGATGTAATTTGTTATTGGCTCAGTTGTGTGTGGGAGGCAATTGATTCAATTCGGTTTGTGATTCGTTCGGCTACAACTAAACGTCCATGATTTGTTCCAACGATCCCAGCTTTTGTGATACACAGGCAAATCAGTCATAAAATTGCCCAGTTCATGTGAGGGCTCTGCATGGGTTTAATCATGCAGTCCTGGTTCCGACATGTTGTTGTGTGTAGATGTAGAGCTTGCTTACATTTGATTCAAAACCTGCCCAACATTGCCTGCTTCCTTTGCGACAACGTAGCTTTGGGACAGTGAAGGCGCACCACATTACCAATGTGCAAATGTATTTTCAAAATGGTCATCAAAAGTAAAAGTAAAACATAAACAACCAAAAAGTTTGTAACAATTCGGTGAAAGCGACATATCAACACTTTTAAGTCTGCTGTTGGATTCGCACAGGTACCAAGTACATTACAAAAAAACTGAAGAGCCATTAACCCATTGAAGCATTGGTAAACGCTACAACAGAGGAAGTTGGGAGCGATGCAGAGATTTTAAGCTCACTTTGCTACCACACCTCCTGTGTGCATTTCTGCACTATAGAGGAGGTTGTTTTTAACGTGGGCGTGAACCCCCACACCTTGGGTTGTTATAATGAAGGGGGCGCTGGCGAGGATAAATGTGCGAATGGGGACGCTGCGAAAAAATGGGTAGTTTAACCGGAATACAAAAACAGGGAAATTTTGTCAAATATTTTTTGTCATTTTGTCACCAATAGAACTAGTTTGGTCAAATGTTTGCATAATATTGACCATTTCTTTCCCTCTTTCATGTTGATCAAGCAAGTTTTAATGCTGATAAAATTAATTCGTTTTGATTTTTACCTGTTGTTGTGGGGCTTTATCAAATCATCTAGTTGATTAGGGTGAGGTACAAGAAACAGGCTGATAAGAAAAAAACTTAAAATTTAAGCGTATGGTTGAAAATATGTGTGACGTGTTTTGCCCCGCGCAAAAATGTACTTCCAGAGGCAATGGCGTAAAAGCGGCGATAATACATGCCGCGGTTTGATAGTGAGCAAACAATAGGGCGAAACATGATATGTATTGAATGGCCGAATTGATTCAATATCGGTTTAAACCAAAGAAGCCGTGGAACACAATGCGAAGGGGTGCTGGCTTGATGAATTGGAAATGCTGGAAAGACTGCAGTTGTGAGACGAAGGAATCTTTGCCTTAAAACCTAAAATGTCGGCCCTTTTGACTTGGTGTTTGGGTGGAATTAATAGAAATCACTCGAGAGCCAAGGTCGTGCCTCATGACGTCACAAAGGTCACATCCGGCGTTTCAAAATCGAAGGTAAGCATTATTTTGAGTTTGCTTTGTGATCAGATCAAATGTAAAATGATACGCAGGCAGTCGTTGGCTATGCTCTTGTTGACAGTCAACCCAGTAACTTGTCCGTTGGTCTAAGGTGTGTGGTTTAAAACTGTGCTAGAGATTTTTGCCGAATTGGCAACCAATAATCTAGTTTTGGCTCACGAATTAATCCGTCTTAATCAGTGCTGGATTCAACATAGTTAGTTGTCACAGTGACTATCGTAGTATTTTGCAGCCAGCCTGACAACCATGGATCGGCAACTGCAACTGTGTTGTACTAGCTTGTTCAGAAACCACATTGCGACACGATGGCACGAAGTACGGTCAACCCGAAATACTTCAGTCTCACCGTTTCACCGCGTTTAGCAACAGAAAGCTTGTGCGCTAAATAAATTTGTTCGCTTGACCCAGTGTTGCTCAACTTTTTATTTAACCGACTGCTAATGTTCTTTTATTATTGTGGTTAGTCTCTCAAGTTAGTCGCTTTCCACTGAAAAGCAGATTACAAAGCAATCCCCGCATTTAACCTATGTTTAAAACTCTGGCTTAGGTTAACTTCATACATATCTGTAGCCGGATCAGCTAAATGTCATGGATTTGTGTGTCTGAGTGAGTATAGGCTTCAAAACCATGAAATGGTTGTCCAACTTTTGTAAAACCAATTTTATGTTGCACATTGACCCGTTTCTCACAAAAGCAGGAATCCAGGAAGTATCCACAATTGTGTGAAATGTAGCTTGCCATTCGTCGGCAGCCTGCCCCAGCAATTGACCAAAATGAAACTCGATCAGGTTGTGAAATCGTTTGAAGCTGAGCTGACAAAAGCAGCGGAGAGCAAAGACTTCCACCGATTAGAACGAGCAGTGAACGAAGCAGCCTCCAGTGGCCTTCTGTCTAAATCTCGCGTACTTCAGTGCGAGCAAACAAGGTGAGATTTCTTGACACAAATGAATATAACTATGACACACAAGTGCTGTGTGAGTTGTTTACTTGGCAAACTTACCGATTTGTAAAAATGCCCGAGACTCTTATAACATCAAAGTTAAGATTTTCTACACGACTTCCCAAAAACACGCATAGTCAATGGTTCCAATCCCACTTCATGTAAAAAGGCATTTTGATTTACTTTAGTTCACAGGCCATTTGAAAACAACAAGTGCGACTTTTATCCATGATTGTCAAAACAAAACTTTTCGAAGACTTTGGTATTTTGCAAATTGTTTGTAATTCACCAGACTCCAGAAATGGAAAGAGGCTTCCTCTCATCTTCAATCGCTATTGCATGGAAATAACATCTCGGAACTTCAGGAGGCGATCAAAATCTACAAAGAACTTTCTCTACTTGACACGGAAGGATTACTGGATTCGGCCACGGCTGTTATGCAAATCGCCCAGGTAAACATATGGCCGGTTTACCAAATTTTATGTTTTTTTTTTGTACCACGTATTTCGTATCCGTTGCGTAAAAAACCCACAACAATATGTTGGTTTTGTCCTCATGGCCTTTTAGCGCAGGGAGATACTGCAGTGCGTCACCAAGCGGGCTGATATTTCTGAAATTGAATCCGCAATACGGCGCTGTGAAGAAATGGAAACACTTTCACTGAAGAATGAGATCGAGGTTGCTCGTGAATTGTTGGAAGTTCTTATGGAAGAGGAAAAGTTGATTGCTGCAAACCCGAGCTTTCCCGAACAGGTATAGATCTGTTTTCCTGCATGAGCATTTTGTTAGCTAATGGGTTGGAACGTGCAATTTTGAGCCATTTTGTTTTGACCAGTTGAGTACCGCGGGAATACCTGGGGGCGGGATTGTCTGTTTACACGTTTTACCTATTTTGCATTCTCGTATACCTGTATTATTCCGTGTTCACTTATTTATGTGTTAAAGTTGGGTCAGCGGTCGGGAAACAATTTTAAGATTTTTCTGGCATAAAACGTAAATATATTTTGTGTCAGGAGTTGGAGAGAGCAATTGAGGCAGGGAAAGTCAAATGGTTGAGAGAGGCTCTGCAGCGGTGGAAGAGACTGAAGTTGAATCTGAACGATCCTGTTTTCGTGGAAGGAACAAGGTACCAAGACCCAATCTAATGATTAGGGCAATTGGGTGTTTTAAATTGAGTTTATGGTAAAAGATAGCATACTAACGAAAAAAACCACTAAAACGTTTATGTTTATGTGTAGCTATAACCTTGCCAAATCTGGTGCTATTTCTGTATTANAATTTTGAGCTCTGTTGTTTTGATCAGTTGAGTACCGCGGGATTACCTGGGGGCGGGAATGTCTGTTTACACGTTTTACCTATTTTGCATTCTCGTATACCTGTATTATTCCGTGTTCACTGATTTATGTGTTAAAGTTGGGTCAGCGGTCGGGAAACAATTTTAAGGTTTTTCTGGCATTCAAAGTAATTATATTTTGTGTCAGGAGTTGGAGAGAGCAATTGAGGCAGGGAAAGTCAAATGGTTGAGAGAGGCTCTGCAGCGGTGGAAGAGACTGAAGTTGAATCTGAACGATCCTGTTTTCGTGGAAGGAACAAGGTACCAAGACCCAATCTAATGATTAGGGCAATTGGGTGTTTTAAATTGAGTTTATGGTAAAAGATAGCATACTAACGAAAAAAACCACTAAAACGTTTATGTTTATGTGTAGCTATAACCTTGCCAAATCTGGTGCTATTTCTGTATTACTTTGGGCGCCTGTTCTTGTCAAAAAACTTTAGAAATAATTTTGTTCTAGTGTTCTTCAGGAACTGTTAAAATCCAAGCAGAGGAAAGTAATTGCACGACTGGCGGAATGTGTCCGACGTAGAGACCTAAAAAGGGCGAAACATTTAGTCCACAAAGCCAAGGTCGTATATCACCAAACTTTATGTTTGCACAATTAAAACCTTCCATCTTGTCACAGACCTATGAAGTTCCGCAAACCATTGTCACCGTTATCGAAAGTCAGGTGATTACGACACTGGAGCATGACGTCACGTACACGGATGATGTCATTCGTGCGCTACGAGATCAGGACGACCAACAGCTCAGTCAGCTCGCGAGCTCCGCTAACGGTGAAATCCAAATCACAAAACCGTCTAAACCAACTCCGAATGGAAGTGGTGAAATGCTGGAAACTGTGAAAGCGACTTGCTCTTGTGTAACGGAACACACAAGAGCTGTAACTCGCGCTGTACAGAATGTTGTGCGGCCGTATCGCGTCTGCACTTCAGCTGTGGATTCCACCGAGCTCCGTCTGCGCGAAGTTTCTAGGCAACTATCGGAGCTTGCTCGAAAATTCGGGGACTTCCCAGATGACGACGCTTCCCCCGAAAGTTTGGGATGTTTGCGCGATGATTCGAAAGCAAACTTTGACAGATCCCCGATGCTTGACGAAGTGCGCCAGACACTCGCAGATGCAACTGAGAAACTTTCCAAGACTGCTGAGGTTTCACGAGCCTCCATACGAAGTCTCAACAACGCTAGACTTCAAAGCCTTAAAAAAGTGTTGCAGCTAGAGGGCGCTAGCACTGAATCCATCCCCGGTGATGTTGATGGGAGTTACGCAATCGTACAAGAGGCTGAGTTGGCTGTCGAGGTTTGCAACCGTTACATCAACATGATACGTGCAGAAAAAACACTGAAATTGTTTCTAAGCACTCAGGACGACGTGAAGTCAGGTAATGAGGTTGAGAAAGTTGCAGCGAACTTACAGGAAGGTTTAAACGCCCTGATAGGTTTACCAGAGTTGGTCGGCAAGAATGTTGAAATCCCCAATCAGCAGAAACAATATTTGGATGAAATCCACTCGTCTTTAGGTTTTATGTTTCCGCAGCAAATGTTCGAAAACCTCAAGAAGTCGGCCGGGGTTCGGTTAGCTGAAATACGAATCTCCAGACTTGAGTCGGAAAGCAAAGAAAACTCGGCTCGTTACGATTTGCACAGGGCGCTACTCGCTAACAACGAAGCTGAACTTGTTAAAGCTTTAAAAGACACAAGTTTGCCAAACCATGACCCCGCGGTCGTCGAGATTGAAGAGAAATTGGGAAAAATCCGAAATGACAAGCGTTTGTGTCTGGATGAAATTCGAAGCGCGATATCTAAAGGACTCGAAAGCGGAATCGAGTTAAGTTTGTCGCTTTCACGGGAACTCTACATATCACCCGTCCACCCACTTGTATTGCGCGCACAGAGGGAACTTAGCGACATTAAATTTCGTAAACTACGAACCGAGGACGCCAAGCAAGGCCTCGCGCTGGCTTTGGAAAGCAAAAACATCAGAAGCATAAGGGAAGCGATCGCGCGCGCTAACTCGTGTCAGGTTCTAGCCGGTGATACTGACCTCAAGAGGGCGCGCGAGTTCGTGGATGAACGCAGTGCAGAGTCGAACGAAATGATTCGTTTGCGACACAAAAGCGTCGAGATTGCTGCTCAAGTGATTTCCATCAACTTGGACGAAAACTTTATCGGAATAGGGGATTTTCCTACGCCCGGGTCAAAGGTCAATCGCGCTTTCCTGCCAAAGAGTCTCGGGGAGTGCTTGGTGGAAGAAACAGAGAACATTGCCAAGCGGAAAGACGTTGACTCCGCTTATAAGCTGATCACTAAAATTACGCACCTTGTTACAGAGGAAAGCCGCGTTGATCCGGAGGCGCTCGAGGAGGGGAGGAAAGCTCTTGCTAATGTTGATGAACAGAGAAATTTGGCAAAAAAACTAAAAGTGAAACTTCTTTCAGCCGTGGCTCTTGATTCATTCGACGAACTTGCTGCAGCGATTACCGAAGTCGAGTCATCCATTGAAGTACTTGACTACCTGCCGGGTTTACAGCACGACGCGTTTCTGCGCTCACTTGCCGATGCGAGGGAAGCCTTGGCGTTGCTGCATGAGAGACAGAGGAACGAGGACGGAGACCTGAAACTGAAGCAGATTGCTGCTGCTCGTCACCAGCTGAAGAAAGCTTTGCTGACAGAGGAGACGAACTCTCAACCTCTGCGGGAAGCTGTCAACGCATTCAGGATGGTTTGTCTTCCGGATCGAGATGAGGAGTCGCTTCTCAACGAGGCGGAGAAGAGGACGCGGGATGAGAAAGTTGTCGTGGACGAAAAAACGTCGAATTTGATTCGGAGGAGCGGCAGAAAGGAGAGACGAAGTTTGGGATTCAGAAAATCGCAAAGCGCGCGTCAGGAACGTTCGTTCGTCGACACGAAGCAAACTCCCAGACCAAAGACCGCGCGACCGGAAAGAACGAAATCTTTAGGCCCGAGCATTTTAAGATCCACAAATGCATGGGAAACCCAAAAATCTGCACTGAGACAATCGCAATCGCAAAACATCATCGCTCTGAACGGGTCGGATCGGAAAATCACCAAAACTGTGCGGTTTGAAACAGCCAAGGTTGAAGCGAGAGGACGGAGAAAGGCGACAAACAATCCCCGACCGCACAGTGCAGCGACTATACGGCCAGCCTCTCGAGTGTCGAGAACAAGACAGGCCTGGGGCGTACAGGATTCGAAGAATATTACGCTACTTCGGAAAGCTGAAAAAAGTTTGCAGCGGGTTGAGTTGCTTGAAACTAAACGACAACTTGAGACGGAAAGCAATGTTCTGTGGGAAAAATTGAAGTTGGGTTTGGTTGGGAAACTGAAGGAAGCAATAAATAGAGGTGACCGGTGAGTTTTAACGATTTTGTTAACTTGCATGTAGGGAATTTTCGTTTGTGAGCTGTGAGTATAAAGTTATAGCCTACAGTAGCGGTGGTATGCTTGTTACACAGATATAAAGGTATTCAAAGCAGTTTGGCCATTTCAAATTTCACGGCTTTTTACTTTATTACCAGTTGGTACATCTGATCGATTGCATTCACTTTTGGTTTTCTCAGAGCGGATCTCTGGCAAGCTCTTTGCGAGTTTCAACGTTATTACGGGGATGGAGATCTCAGCAAAGATGAGAAGTTGCTACTTAACACGGCACAGGAGATGTTAAGAAAGCGAACAGCCGAACAATATGTCGATAACTTGAAGACAGCGCTGAAGCAGAGAAACGTCGAAACCCTTGAACACCTTCTCTATCAGGTTCAGTTTGTAGTTATGTTCGACATTTCAGGAATCACAAATGTTTTTGCGCACTTAGCAAAATTGACAAAATTGAGTAAATTAGAACGTGACAACATTTACACGGTTTCAGTTGTGTGTTGTTGAGCTGAATGAAACCTTAGCGAAGTTGGGCAAAGTTGAATTGTCTCTCAGTCTCAGAGGTGTTGCTCTGCATGTAATCTAATGTAGATAAAAGTTGGTCAAAAAGTTACAAAATGTCAAAAAAGCTTATGCAAACGCCCACATCTTATTAAACATCAAATTACTTCGTAAACTTCCGCAGATTGACAACGAATCAGAAGATCATCTGCCGAAAAACGGAAGTGACGCGTTTCGTGATGACGTGGAAAAAGCCCGAGCCCTCATCAAACAACTCAGCGATTTGCGAAAATACAGATCCGCCATATTAGCGATGTCGCGACAGCTAGTGTCCGAAATACACAGCTTCCAATCACCACCAGATGACGTAAAAGCGTCAATATTGGCCACGTTTCTGTTGTTGGGTGAAAACGAAAGAAAAATCAATGTTAGTTTTACTTATGATTTCATCTTTGTTGCGTAAGTATTTTTGCCAGGAATCGCCCAAGTCTAAAAGATGAGATTGAGCAGAATACAAAATTGAAAACACAAAATTGAACCAAAGTTACAACAACATCATAATGCTTCTTTAAACATTTCAGATGTGTTTTTAACGCTCGTGTTGTGCATTGTGATTATTTTTCAAGATTGTTTATAGCAACATGCTTGCCACTAGATGGCTGACTTTACATGATCTATTTTTTTATTTTGCCCTCCAGAAAAAAATAATGACAAATTTTGTGTGCAGGACTGGACTGCTCTTCACGCCCTCATGGGGAAACTCGGTCGACTGTCGGTTACCCGCAGGGTGGCGCTGTGTGACCCATCCTCAGTTCCTCTCTCCACAGCACGTCGGGTTGTATTCGTGTTGAGAGATGTCACTTACGATCGGATACAGAAGATCAACAGAGGGGCCTGCACGTTTTACTGCTGGGTATGTTATGGGTTTGAGCAAAGCTTGTCAACTGGGGGCAAATTTACCCCCAAAGGGTGAATTTAACATCCCCTGGGGGTAAATATAAGGAAGCATGAGTTTCGACCTGCTCTAAAATATGATCAGTGCCAAGAATATTTAGAATCCCGCAACAGTTTTACGAGAAACATAAAGTAAAGTAGAGCCTTGGGTGTAAATATCAGGAAGCTTGAGTTGTAATATTATCTTAAGGGATGAAAATCATTCGCGTTAGTAAACACGAAAATTGTAATGACGATCTCGATTAGTTTCTGAAATCACATCCGCGTAGCTTTTTCAAAGACTGAGCCGAAAATATCTGGAATCCTGCAACACTTTTAGGATAACTGTGCTGGAGTGGAGTAAAATAAAACCTTGAAACCTGACTGGGAGAGAACAAGCGTTTTCTAAACCAGGGAATAACAAAATTTCAACAAATGTGATTCTCCAGGCAAACTGTATGGCGCACGAGGTGTTGGCGAGAAAAGGTGGCGAAGACACGAGAACTTCGGCGAAACCAAATCCCAAAGAGAAACTTCTCCCCAAGCGGATTGACATCGAGTTCTGGTCCCGTCTAGCGCGACCTAGCGACAGGCGTACTGCCGAACAANCACCTTCTCTATCAGGTTCAGTTTGTAGTTAAAATTTTTTGTATTTGATTCCGCGCATGAAGCAACTAAAAATAACAAGAAGAAACCTTCGACATTTCAGGAATCACAAATTTTTTTGCGCACTTAGCAAAATTGACAAAATTGAGTAAATTAGAACGTGACAACATTTACACGGTTTCAATTGTGTGTTGTTGAGCTGAATGAAACCTTAGCGAAGTTAGACAAAGTTGAATTGTCTCTCAGTCTCAGAGGTGTTGCTCTGCATGTAATCTAATGTAGATAAAAGTTGGTCAAAAAGTTACAAAATGTCAAAAAAGCTTATGCAAACGCCCACATCTTATTAAACATCAAATTACTTCGTAAACTTCCGCAGATTGACAACGAATCAGAAGATCATCTGCCGAAAAACGGAAGTGACGCGTTTCGTGATGACGTGGAAAAAGCCCGAGCCCTCATCAAACAACTCAGCGATTTGCGAAAATACAGATCCGCCATATTAGCGATGTCGCGACAGCTAGTGTCCGAAATACACAGCTTCCAATCACCACCAGATGACGTAAAAGCGTCAATATTGGCCACGTTTCTGTTGTTGGGTGAAAACGAAAGAAAAATCAATGTTAGTTTTACTTATGATTTCATCTTTGTTGCGTAAGTATTTTTGCCAGGAATCGCCCAAGTCTAAAAGATGAGATTGAGCAGAATACAAAATTGAAAACACAAAATTGAACCAAAGTTACAACAACATCATAATGCTTCTTTAAACATTTCAGATGTGTTTTTAACGCTCGTGTTGTGCATTGTGATTATTTTTCAAGATTGTTTATAGCAACATGCTTGCCACTAGATGGCTGACTTTACATGATCTATTTTTTTATTTTGCCCTCCAGAAAAAAATAATGACAAATTTTGTGTGCAGGACTGGACTGCTCTTCACGCCCTCATGGGGAAACTCGGTCGACTGTCGGTTACCCGCAGGGTGGCGCTGTGTGACCCATCCTCAGTTCCTCTCTCCACAGCACGTCGGGTTGTATTCGTGTTGAGAGATGTCACTTACGATCGGATACAGAAGATCAACAGAGGGGCCTGCACGTTTTACTGCTGGGTATGTTATGGGTTTGAGCAAAGCTTGTCAACTGGGGGCAAATTTACCCCCAAAGGGTGAATTTAACATCCCCTGGGGGTAAATATAAGGAAGCATGAGTTTCGACCTGCTCTAAAATATGATCAGTGCCAAAAATATTTAGAATCCTGCAACAGTTTTACGAGAAACATAAAGTAAAGTAGAACCTTGGGTGTAAATATCAGGAAGCTTGAATCTTAAGGGATGAAAATCATTCGCGTTAAGAAACACGAAAATTATAATGACGATTTCGATTAGTTTCTGAAAATGACATCCGCGTAGCTTTTTCAAAGACTGAGCCGAAAATATCTGGAATCCAGCTACACTTTTAGGATAACTGTGCTGGAGTGGAGTAAAATATAACCTTGAAACCTGACTGGGAGTGAACAAGCGTTTTCTAAACCAAGGAATAACAAAATTTCAACAAATGTGATTCTCCAGGCAAACTGTATGGCGCACGAGGTGTTGGCGAGGAAAGGTGGCGAAGACACGAGAACTTCGGCGAAACCAAATCCCAAAGAGAAACTTCTCCCCAAGCGGATTGACATCGAGTTCTGGTCCCGTCTAGCGCGACCTAGCGACAGGCGTACTGCCGAACAAAACTTCCGCGAAAAAATGTCCAGTCGGAACCGAATGAACCGTGCAAAAAGTGCAGTGACCGTGAAAGCGTATGTTTAATATATCCGTGCATAAACAGCAAGATAATTTGGTACTTTAAACCCGCAGTTTTGATCATGCTAACATTGTCCAGTCTCACCGCAAGATTCAGGTTTTATCGCTTCATTTCTAAAGCAGTATCTGTTTGTCAAAACTTTTTGGGTACAAAGTACGTGTTGGTGTTAGCGTTGTTTTTGTTAGGTATTACATTTCTAGCTATTCGTATTTTATTGACATTGATCACTGTGATGACGACGTGCAGTGTAAAAATGCATTTGTCGTTTATTTGGTTCCCAAAACAATTGTTGTTTTACGATTTACGCCAACCTTTTATGGGAACAGCAGCAAAACAAATAAAATCACAAGAATTTCACCGATTAATTGCACATGGCATAAGCAAGTCGACGGTTTTATGTATCCCGATGCAAAAAACTTTTGTTCGCTAGGTGCCGCTAAGCAGCCAATAGAATTTGTGGGGAACCCCCTCGTGTTTGAGCAAAAAAATAGGAACGTATTATTGTGTTTGCGTGGTGTTGCAGAATGTCAATGTATTAATAGGAAACACTGTTGATTTTTCAGCTGACAGGATAAACCTCCTTTTGGCTTTACCTGTTCGGAGAAGCTGCAAACTTTTTTAATGTCAGTGATTTTACAAACATGATCTAGTCTTGTGCTTTTGGCTGCCAAACAGGTATTGGCAAGTGAATAAAATGCCAAACACCGATGTAACAAACGACACACTGACATTTTTTGAACCTCTCAAGGAGGAAAGTTCTTTAACCAGATCAACTATACTTCAGTCTGTTTTGGGACTATTTAATTTCAAAAAAGGTATTGCTATTATTTTAATTTACATCTGTAAAACGATGTCAAAGCATTAACACAGTAACAGATATTGGCAGGAATTTCGTATGTGGAATGCCAAGCTTATTGGCACATGAATGTATGCATAAGCCAGACTGGAAATATTTTGACCTTACAATCCGTGCACTTTCAGTGATTTTAGTACAAATCCGCATTGGTGCTTTCATGCCTTAAATATTTTATTCGATTCAAAAAATGAAAAAATTATAATGTTCGAAAGGCTTACCTGGTGCAAAACGCAGGTTAGGAGTGTATCACCGAATATTGAAAGTTCGAAAGTGTGCCATGAGTGAAAATGGTTGCGGAACACTGTTCTATTTCTTACAATTTTGTGTGTATTGAAGCATGACTAACATCGAGTTGCATCGAATAAGTGCATTGCCACTGCCAGTTTATTCTGTTTTCTGCAGTAGCTTTCAGGACAAAGCGTTAGTAATCAGCGCTGTTCCAAAAGTTGTCCGCACAAATCCACACAAAAAATTTTTTTCGGGTGTAAATCTGCGCAAAAAAATTTTTTGAAAATAAATCCTTCGCGCAAAAATTAAACTTTCCAATCTGGTTCATAAGGTGTGTCCAACATGTCAATCAGGATTGACTGGTGGATGGTCGGGTCTCAACTGATCGATCATGTCTAATTTAGTGATGGCTTTACTAGATTTCTAACAACAGCTTTTTTGCACAAGCACTTTGAATCATTTTTCCTAAAAGTGTAAAAACTGGTCAGTCACATAATATACTTTGCTGCCCTTTGGCAATTGGCTAACTATTAGTTTTAGGGCTGAATTGCACAACTAAAAAAAAGCAGTAACAGAAAATTATTACATAAGTGTCGCCCATTTCTTACTGTATTTTTGACTTTGTTACCAACCTGTCAACCGTTAAAAAAATTCCTTGTTGATCCTAACAAGTTGGCACCCCATGATATACACATGAAATTTTTGGGAATAATGTTGGTTTTTATACACTAACATTTTCAGTTTTTAAATGTTATGTGACTAAACAAATATCTGTTTTTTACTTAAATTTTTCATTATATATCTCCACCAACTTCTCACTTTTAATATGGTTTTGTTCCATTTCATATTGATGTATGAAACCTGTACCTCGCAAATTTTTTTTAAAGAGAACAAAGATGAGCCCAGACCCCCCGCTCTACGTGACAATGAGCAACCAACAACAATTTTCAACCAACCATCCAGCTCTAGCACGCCTTCTAACTGGAGAAATTCACCTACTACTTCCCCTGAAAAAGGTATACAATGTCCCAGTGAACAAAATATTGTGTGTCACATTTTGGTGTTCACACACTTTCATTATTTCTTTGTGGTCATTCACTATAATTTAATTGTCTGTTCATATTCAGTTCATGTACATATTCATTTCAAACTGGATCTGGCAATTCTCTATAAACTGACTTGTGAACATCATTGTACACGATTATTGTTCATATCTATGAATACAAAGCTGATTAGTATAGATGCAAATGAGTGTGGATTAATTGTGATGGGGGCCAAAAGTTTCAAGTCAATTCTGCACTATATTTATGGTATTTCTTCATAAAAAGCAGTAACTAGCATTGTCTTGACAAACTGATAAGCGCTTATGTTATGGCCAAGCTATGAAAATGTGAAGTTGCCTGATGAAAAATGTCATTTATTACATTAAAATTTTGTAATTCTAAATTAGCCTAAAACGGGTTCCCAAAAAGACTGTTTGTAACCCAGGGGTCATACAATGCCGATGTATGCATTACGTGCTTAACTGGTGTAATTATTTACCTGTAAATGGGAATGGTTTGGTTGTGTGTGACAGGCATAGGCGTCGATTCCCGGGGAGGCAGGGGTGGCGGTCATTACAAAAAGTCTATGCTGCCACCCCCACACGAAAAAATATTTGCTAAAAAATCGATGCCTATAGTGACAGGTATGCAACCAATTTTATTCATGTACAACATTTACTAACATATGTGGGTAGTTAATACATTTGGTTGATATTACTGTGCAATAATGGCTGACAATTGACTTCCATTAAATTNTCAGCAAATCTCCATCTAACGTGCATTTATCTTCACTGTATAACTTTTACATTTGGATAAATTTCTAAACTAATAAAATGAATTGGTTTTTATCAGCTAAACATTTTGTCCAGGATCAAGTCGCCCAGCTTTTCAGCTAAATGGAGAAGATTTCCAACAAGGAAAAGACAAGATTTTGGCAAAAATGCGCCCAGGATCACTTGAGCTTACTCCTGTATACAAGGTAACCCCCCATACCAGTTTACACCAATAGTAATTCTGAATTAGTTTTAAGCTTTTGCTGCTGTGTTGTGAAAAATTTGTTACATTTTTTCTTTTATGATTGCCACTTGCCAGATATGATATTTATTAACTGCTTATAGATTATGTTTGCAAACACAAAACATTTGCAATTTTTACCTGTTTATTGAGTATCCTTGCATGCATAACTTTGTTTGAATAAATTTTAGTTGGACCGAGGTGTCGATTGCAGTAATGATTTCAGATTTTTACAGTATTTTTAAACTTTACATCGTTATGTTAATGTGCATTGTTTAATCAGATTTTAAACTGGAAGTTTGATTAATTTTAGTTTTTGTTATCGGTACAAAAACATAATAACTATGGTTTGCTGCAAAAACTAGTTATAGATCCCCTTTTTTTTCTGTCTAACGCGAGTTTATTCCCACATTTTGACCAAGAAGGAGTTGTTCAAATTTGTTCAAATTTTCACACATGATAGATGCATATCTGAAGTTGTGCACTGACACCTTTTTACTCTAATTCACCCATCGGTTCACGCACAGGCCCCCAAAACAAAAAATGTTTAAACCGCAATATTTTACAAAGTAGGTCACCTAGAAGTTTCCTATTTTAATAGTTGATACAATACATAGTATGTTAAATGATTTTTAGGCTTTAGTTTGGATTCACCCATTTTTTTACCTTTTTAACCCCAAATATTCAGTTTTTTGTTTCCATGAAGTTTACATCAGACATACTAATCCAAATATATTGAAATTTAAAATGTACATATGTAGAGTGCTTCTCATTGGTTTAAAATTTTAGCATGATCGGTCAAGTATTTACCCTTACAGCTGCAAATACATTTTTAAACGCTGACTGTTTTACCCCAAATGCTAAATGACCAGATGCGAGGGAGTGATGGACGAGTTTACAACACAAGCGGTTGGTAACAGGCTGCTCAGTGCGGCAAGGCGGCCGTTTCGCTGATTAAAACTAAGCGGTGATCACCACAATACGTTTGCTATTTTGCGATGTAGAAGACAGTGCGGCACAGCAATTTATTTGTTCGTTTTTATTTTTAGTCGTACCATTTCTCTGCCGTATGGCCAATATAGATCATTACTATGTAGTTGTATGTATCCTACATGCAACACCCCCAACAATATAAACAGCTTATCATTTTTATGACAGACGAATCCCAGCTGTTAATACTGTACCACTGCTTTACGTGATTGCATAAGGTTAATTGAGATGCGTTTGCTAAATAATGCTGCAAAAGATAATACGTTACAATAACTTTGCTCTCAATTACAGTTGCACTCTCTTGTACAGTATCATGTAAGCTTATATTTGGTTGGTCAAAAAGCGCAATGTTGTTGTTAGATTTATAGCGCATTGCTGAAACCGCGTTGGAAAGGGTCGTTTGTGTGGTTTACTGCGGCTCACTCAAAGGTCACTGCTGGTCAAACTATTGGTTAATGGTACTGTGGGGTTCCATTCATGCTTTCGACATTGAGATTGAAATTGATGTAAGAAATGATTTAGATTATAAAGTGAAATCTTTACTTTTTGTTTAAATTTGTAAAAAACTGATTCTTAAACCTATCACGTCCTAAAAACATCCCTTCTATTCAGAAATTGCATGTGTGTGGGGACCCATATGTTTGTGCTAGCAGAAACAAACATGTTATAAAATGCCGAGGGATTGAGGGACCCAATTTAGTGCAGGTATTGAGTATATATCCAATGTAGTGTATGAAATGATATATGTGGAGAACATCATTTTGAGGTGGTAGAGTATGTGGAATGAAAATATGGAGAACACCACCTCTCTAGTTCAAAAATTGTGCCGTATATCAAAAACAAAATCTATGTGAAGACCAGCACATA
>QXVZ01020624.1:7438-25922 GCA_008931825.1 Phallusia fumigata | reverse complement strand
CACGTTGATTGATGTACTTAAAAAGATTTTTATAACCTTCATGTGGCACAGAAAAGCATTTCTAAAAACATTTTAAATTTTTTACCACGGGCGCAAATCGAGGGGGAACAAGGTTTAACGGCCTTTAAGTTTGCCTGGATCAAAGTCAATTTGTAACATAAAATCTGTATTGCGACGTCATAACTTTTCTCCAATCGATGAGACGTCAATTAAATTTACTCGCAGAAGTGAGAAGTCCCCCCTAATAATATAAATGGCTTTGCGCCACCGGGTTTTTACCAAAAACTATCGGGACTGCCCGTTGCTTTAAACCTTGGTCAACCTCAGAACAACGACACTTTACCTTCTAAGGAACAGCTCGACGGGGGATTTCCCAAAGTCGTAAACAAAATACTTGAAGTAACGTTGGTATTCAGTTTGCCACTGAGTGTTACAACCAGCTGTAAAATACATAGTTAAGTACTTAAATCTATCACAACGGTTTGTTTGAGAAATAAATATCTCCTCTTCTTTCGATCATAATGTTATTACAAAAGGATATTATAAGCCCAAAGGCAATATTTAACTGATAAATAAAATAGCTTTTCCTGTTTACATTCGAAAACCAACAAAAACAAAAAAATTGGTTTTAATTGGAGGTTCATTTGAATGTAAAATATTTTACCTTGATGCTGTAGTTAGTCAAGTAATTTAGGTCACTTATAGATGTTGAATAAACTGAATAGGGTGCATATGTTTTCCAATTTAGTTCCAAAACTTCGATTGCAACCTGGCAAATAAACATTTAGTAAAATTCCAAGTTGGCGTTTGAAAGGCTGATTGGAACGTTACCTTCGCATTAAGAGCGCTATCAGTGATAAGTTTGTCGAGCCCAGTCCAGCTGACAACAACAGTTGAGGCGTTGCATTGAAATGTCCTCACAGAGGGAACAACTGCACACAAAAACGAAACAATTACGAATGCAAAAAGTAAAACTCGATACATATATACAATCTTTGTATCCAAGGTTGCTTATTTTATTGCCTGGAGGGTAGCAACTCGGCGGGGGATTCCCTAAAGTTGTAACTGCCAGAAAGGAAGTGACGTTGAGGGTCTGCCAGCCAGTTAGCATTGCAGTAAGCTGCATAAAAAACATGCAGTAACAACATACAATGAAGAATGGTAGAAAGACAACAGCAGCAGAAGAGCAACGTTTTACAAAACAAAGTATAACAATTGAACGAAGCAAACACAGCAATAGCTATCATCATCAGAACAATAGCGAACAGTACGAATACTTGCATTATGGCCATGCGCAAAAGACATTTCCCAATAGAACAAAAACAAAAACGAAAACAAAAAAACAACAAAAAAACGAAACAAACTCAAATACTTCAAGGGTGCATCACCGGCAAAACAACATTACTATCCAATTTTTTTGTACAAATCACAAAAAATGAGGCGAAACAAGGCATGCAACGAAAATACGAAAAAGTTTGTTTACCAAAACATGTCAATCGTTTTGTTTGTAAACACAATTTTGCACAATTCAGATAAAAACAATCGAGTGTGTTCCGTATTAGGTTCGAAAATCCACAAAACATTTTGTACATCAGCAATCACTGAAGGCCAAGTTGAGATATATGTAAACTAGACATAGGTTGTAGTAAGTAATGGACTGAGTTTTAAAATAAATCATTACCTTAACGCGAGGCTCGTATAAACAAGTGTTTACCCAAAGGGGTTTGAAATACCTAATGCCCGTTTACTACCGCTACCCTAGTTGAATTGATAAAGGCGAATAAATAACTTCTTTCACGCATTAGTTTGCAGCCCAAAAACTCTCTGACAATAGCTTACTTATACTTACATGTATATTGTAGTTGGTTAAGTAATTTAGGTTTCCGGCAGCTGTTGATAGATCTGCATACGATGCGTATATTTTTTGATTCAGTTCCAAAATATGAATTTCAACCTAAATATTAGGCTCAGGTGTAAGGCTACGACTTAAGCTATACTACCTAACTATTACTCGTCTAATCAGTCACCTGTGCAGCGAGCTTGTTGTGGGTGATAAATTGATCAAGTCCAGTCCAGCTGACAACAACAGTCGAGGCGTTGCATGGAAATTTCTTTGCCGAAGCATGAACTGAAATCAAACAGATGCCTGTACTTTACAAAACGTTTCAAAACTGCCCTGTGGTAATTTTTTTATTTTTTTCGCAAACAGACGTTTATGACACAAACCAGTGAGACATAGTTAAACTAACGCACTGCTTTTGGTGGTTGGTAAATTTACAGTGGGTATACACAAGACGTTACGTTAGGAAGTTGTAATTACGTTTCACTTGGCAAGCGTAGTAAGCCGGATTCCCGCCACATTTCAACTTTGATTGTTCCCACCAGTTTCCATAATGCAACGCTTTCTGCAGACAAGTTGTACCGCTGGGGACGGGGAAGTTTGCCGGAGTTCCGTCGCTCCAATACCAAGTACGCAACGACGTGTCGTAACGAGCTCCGATTAAAACGTTAACATCTAAAAACTTGAATTGTTTAACAAACCGTTTTTAGTCATTCTGTTTTGGGCCAAAAATCTTACTTGTTGCTTGAAACGATCCTTGATATTCTGTGAAAACGTCATATGACTTATTGACATTTCTCAACTTGTTTGATGTTATACCACCGAAATAATTGAATATCGTTTGACCTATTTTCGAAGATTTATTTGAAAACAAGGTGAACTGCGTTTTCCAACCTGTGTAAGAATCAACAAACATAAAAGCAGATGCTTTTATTTAATAAAACAGATTCCTCTTTCCTCAGTTGACATAAAACAACATTTCGTTTAAACTTGTAAATACAAATTTTACAGCAGTATGTAACAAGGTAAGAAATTCCTATTTACGTGAAAGTATTTTACTCACCACTCCATTTTCCGTTTGGATCTATTGAGCAGTTTGTATTAACGAAAACACCCCACTTCTTTCTTGTCCAACCTGGCGCATCACAAAAATTGATCGTGTCCGTCAAACTTCCACCATCACTGAAACAAAACAAGCCAAATAGTAATGCCTACAACCATTGCAAGTACTTTATTCTTGCAAAAGTATTTCGTAAATCTTACTGTCAAAAACTTTTTTTTTTGCAATTTTGATTTCTTTTGCATTCCAATTCCGCTTAACTTACTTTTCACTTCTTGATGTTTATATGGCCACATAATAAACAGTTGGGCTACATTAGTGTAAAAAATGAAGACCTAATCTACTTTAGTCCTGTTTTTGTGCTTATGCCAAAAGCTGCACGCACATAACTCGCTTCTAAATCGCTTAATTCTCTCCCCCCCCCCCCTCTCCTCTGTTGGAAAAAAATCCATAAACGTCTTTTTCAATTAGTTTTAGCTAAATTTTCCCATTTGCAACCCCCCTCCCCTCATTTCACACAGAAATACAAACAATTGCTGCTTTGTGCCAACCTAAAGGCTGGCGTTGTAAGCATTTTAGCTTGTGAATAACAAGTTAATAAACTGCAACATTTTAACGGTACATCCAAGCACTTCAGTCAATGGCGACATGAAGCACATCAGGCGCCTTACCTTGTATACAAGTCAAGATACCACAGATGTCCTAAATCACGAGCTAATTTCCAGGAGGAAACTTCAGTTGGATTTAACGAGTATTTGTATCTGTTGCGATAAACTTGATTGTAGAAAATATAAACTCGCCGCAAACCTGAAACAAAACGGAGGATATATTTAACGCAACCACTTCGCATTAACAATGTTGTGAGCGTTAAAGTACCTTCGATATAAAGTCTATTCTTAAGCAAAAGTTTGTCTAAAATAAATGTAACTGCACAAAAAGGGTGAAACCCAGACAACATAAAAAGGTATAACAGACAGGTTTAGAGGAACTGTAATATTGTCGATTCTGTTCAAACATATCTCGATTGTTGTTTTACATGTCGAGAATATTTGCTCAAGGTAATTTATTTTCATTCCGATTAATTTTAATCAATAGGTTCGCAAAGCAAAACTCTTATTTGCCTGTTGTATATTTTTGAGTCATGAGTTGAGTCAGAGTTGTGTTGATCTGTGAGTCATCAGTCATGGCAAGATTTCCCCCCAGCAAGGAACATTTCTCCTGTGCAGTGTTCGCATCCACAAGGTCGTCAGATAATAGCAACACACTGTCCTTCACCGCTTTCAATGTTTTTCCACAACCTAATTTATATGATTTTTTAGTTTTTCTATTTTTTCTCTGACGTCGTTATACTTACTTGTCGTTTGCCCCCTCGAGTAACAGACCAACAGAAACAGCACTATGACATGCTTTTGCATTTTTCCAATTATTCTATTAAATTCAGTCTAAATGCACATCATCAAATTCTAACACAGCTACTGTCTTATAATGGTAAACAAAGTTTTCTGCTAGACGTAAAACAAATGGAAACAACTAAACAAACTGACCAAAAGATCATTAAACGCAATGAGCGAATTGTCCAAGTGCATTACACTATAGCTTTGCTGCTTTAAAACCCTTTATATGCTTATTTCCAGCTTTGAAAATGCTGACGTCAAAGTCGCCGTACTTTTAGCTTTTGTAAATTTTTTACACAATAACTTCGTCATGCTGACAGCTATTTCCGCGTTTCCGATAGTTATGTAAACAGTGATTGACTTGCGTATCAGTTAAACAAGCTTTTGATTAAGGTCCAGCCTGATGGGCGCCGGCAGAAAATTTGTCAAGAGGGGGCAAATCTTAATGCATACATATTTTTTCATTTATGAGATTTTTTTGATATAAAGTACATGTTTTCGGAGGGGGCAAGTGCCCGTTCTTGTCCCTACGTGCCGGCGCCCATGTCCTGGCTTTCTTAGCAACACTTTAATAAAGGAGGAATGCATTTTGAGACTACAAAATAAAAATAAAAAGTAACATAACGCGACAGTTTTAAACTGCAACGTTGTTCAGACAATACTTCCTGTCACAATTACTTTTACGGTCTCATCAGGTCTAAATCCGGGCTTGGGGCTGTTAATACAAAACGAACTAAGCTCATTTGTAAATGCATTCAAACACGAAGGTCACAAAAGGTACAATTCTCTGCTAGGTAGTATCTAAGTACATTGCAGGACAAAAATTCGTTTACTGCTTTGCTTTCAAGCTCCTGTCACTTCACCAAGCACAAAGTCTCGTCAGTTGATCTGCAGCAACAGTTTGTTCCTTCTGTTACGTGCTGACTTCATTACCCCCCTCCCAACCAAAACCTTAAGTCTACTTTCTTAAAGTAATTCAATCACAAGTTACCACTGTTGATTTACTGTAACGCAGAAAAAGACCAATACATATCGAGTGTAATGTCTTCTGTGATAATGTTACCCATAGTTACCAAGTAACACTAAACCTACGGTTATTAACATAGAACACTTTACAGTGCATATAACATGCTAAATAATTAGGTGCAGAAGTTTAAAAAAGTGCGTGTGATTACGAGAAAATTAGTTCTTAGTTCTCGAAAAAGAAAGAAAATTAACAGCGTTTGGAAATACATAAAAGCCGGCATAGTTTCTGCCTACGCCGATGAGCTTCTGTTTTCCTTAGACCTTCTTCCGCAAGCTTTGTTTACACTTCAGGCCTTAGGATAACTTTCCATACGTATGTGGTAGCTGCGTCATTTTCCTGCTTTCCAGTTTGTTTGTTTTCCAATGGTGATAAATGCTCGGTGTTATACGTGTTGCATTACTGAGATGATTCAAACACAGTTGATATAGAAACCAAAGACACATGTGTTAAAGAAACTCAGTAGATCTTTCCAACAGCAGAAACACTATTGATTAATCTAGGGGCAGTTATGTTGGAATCGTTTGTATCGTCCTTGAAACGCACGAAACCCCAAACGCCCGAACAATGGAACTGAAAACACTTGCTGTAGCTATTTTGAAGGCTTTTAGAACACTATATTTTCCGTACAGTTGTTACCATATCATACCCAAGTCTACCAGATTTTTTGTTTTTGCGCAAACAACTTACAGCAGAAATGCAGCAAAATAGGACAAATTTGTATGAAAACCAAAGTAGTCGAATGTAAAGTTGCGTAGCAAAGTTCAAATGTAAACAAAAGCTCTACAAGATTGAAACACGATTTTCAACAGAGGTTGACTTCCTCCACCCTGGCTTGCCTTACAACGAACCAACCGCAGTTGCCAAAATTCAATCCTCAGCAACCGGAAAACATTGTGCGCTTTTGGCGTCAGGTGCTGAACGTTCGTGGAAACTGCGTCGCTTGCCTGAACGCATGTGTTTGATGACTTCACTGCAGGCTTCTCACGCGGGAATTTACAATAATGTCAACACAATGTCAAAAACTGAACTACAACACACGCAAACTTACATGTGGTAACAATTTATTAATGTTTTAAACCTTTCTTATAATTCCATTTAAACCAAATTCGTACAACTTGCATTAGAAAGTGAGCAACTAAAATGATGTGCTGTCAAGCTATACTTTACTTATTTTTATCCGACAAGCATGATTATCAATTGCCCTTGATTATTTTAATTACTGGAAAACAAACAGGTCCCGTTTTTGAGTGTATTATCTGTCTTGTTAATTAAATCTTTCTTTTAGGAAGTCAATGACTATTGAACACGTCAAAGTTGTCCATGGTAACTGCGTTAGCATACCAATGAATAGTATGATCGTTAAACTACTGTTAGAAATCCAAGTCACGGAGATAAAAATGTCATTATCACAAACGTAACTTACAAGAAACCGGTAATCATGAAATGCATTTTATAGAAAATATGTTAACATTCGCTGTTGTCATTATCAATATGTTTACAATTTGCAAATTTGACGCTTTTTTTCCCGAAATTTTAAATTACTTGCAGAAATAAATATGTTTTCGATAACTGCAATTGAGCTCTTTTCAGTTATCTATCTACAAAAGCAGCTCATCGATAATGGTGCAGGTTTGTATCAACCAATTATAACAGTGGTGGACAAACCGAGACTCGCCAATATTTTTGTTGCGGTTCTTCTAGTATCCCATATTGATAAAAAATTACATCTTAATTATTAATGTTACACTTGCATTGTTTATTGTATCTGTATTGGCAAAATCGTACAAACTGATTTTGCGGCTCTTTGGTGTTAGTGGCTTTCGCAAGTGATTGTTCCTTTGAAAAAGTTTACCCTCTCCTTAACGAGTCGCGCTGCTGACGAACAAAATATCTCTGCTATACATATAGTTAGTGAGAGTGGGAAATCACTGGGACGGTTTTAGTCATTATATTCGTTTTTACATCGATTAAATTTAGGAATTTTATGCGTCTACATAAACAACAATTAATAAGATATTTTTTAGTAAACTTTGCATTTCCTGTAAAACTGATTATTTTGCTTTTAATGACATGTTGCTAGCGTTACCCAGCGGAAGTCTGCAGCGAAAAAAATTCCACTCGGCGGAATAGAGGGCATCGCCAAATCGTACATGCTTTTTCATCAATGTGCTAGTTTAGATTTTAGAACATACATAATCAATAAATTATATTTTCTATGATTCAAGGAAGTGCCCTCTCTTGTCATAGAAATAGGCCTGCGGCTCCCTAGTTTTGTTCCAGGTTGGTAAGCATGAAAGCATTCCTCATTCTGTCCAAAGCGTTATACAATCTGCATGTATGGATGATTAAGCTTATTCGTGTGCATTGGTTGGGCAATTGGTTATTTATAGGCGTTTGGTGACGGGTAGTTTAACCAGGTTGTCATTCGCACCACCTAGAGACAATGTCGAAAAGTGTTAACTGCACTAAAACACAAAACCAAAAACGTTTGCTAAAGAGACAAACGGTGACTTATGTTTTTAATATATCGATATTAATTCGCTGGTCAAATATGTACCAAAGTGAAAAAACAACAATTTTTGATTGTTGACAGAAGCCGTATTGATAGCCGTACTGGTAGGCAAAATATAAATAAAATTATAAAGCTTGGTGTTGAAACATTTGGCAATTTGGCGCTTAAAGAAAGACTTTTCGACATAGAAAACCTCTGTTTATTAACTAAAGCATGAATTGCGCTAAAAAAGTCAATTTTAAAAAAGTCAGTTGGCGGTGCTGACTGCAATATGGTAAATCATTTCATGGAAAATGGTAATAGTAATTCGCCAGGACGGATAAAGCTTAAAAAATAAGTGGACAAATGTACAACAATAATAACAAACAGTCTTTTTTTGGTCGTGATTTGAACTAATTACGTCATCACTTCGTATACATGGTTTGGATTCGTTGACACACAGTCTCTACAATTTACGTATTCATGTTCATCTGGCTTTGGATCGACGGAAGATCCTGCAACTAGTTAGAAAATACCTTTGTTAGTTTTGTTGTCTCACCTCCATTGTCAACTTTTCATTTACCTTCTCTTCTTAAAGGTTGTTCGCGCAGTTCTTCACTTTCAACAGATGACCTGCAAGGACCGAAAAAGAATTAGCGCTTGAACGCTTTTTAATGCCTTTACACAGCAATTCATTATCCACTTTATCATCAATGTCGTAACCGTACACTGCTACTTCGCAAAATCTCACACAGGAAGCGTTATATGGTTAGTTTTATTGGCAACCAATTGTTGCTCCGTTATGAAAAACGAACGCTTATGTGTTTTCCAAAGGTGCTATAAGGTAATAAGAAACAACATTTCCAGGCCGTGCAACAAAATGGAACCAATCCATGTCACTAAAGCTATTGCTTTTTGGATGGTTTAAAATACTGTTAAGCACCAAACTTACCCTTTGCTTCGTTTAAACAGCAAGACCGCCAACACCACGGTGACGGCCACAAAAAACAACATTCCTCCAACCAGACCACCAATGATTACAGGATTTACAGAATGACCGATGGCAGGGTCTAAACAACAACAGTTTAAAATTGTAAAAATGTACACATGTAAAATAAAAACTTGAAAGCTAAAAGCCCCGGTAAATGTTCCTAATTCTTGGTATGATTTTGGGACAAAAAGCCTTTTTCTGAAACTTTTTATTGCATAGAGGACATTCATAAAGCCCAGCTGATAATCACAGTTAAGGCGTTGCATGGAAATCTTTTTACAGCGGGAACAACTGTGCAGACCCTGCCAGTCAAGTTTGTTATCTGTTACCTGGAGGGTAGCAACTTGGCGGGGGATTCCCGAAAGTTGTAACTGTCAGAGAGGAAGTGACGTTGAGAGTCTGACATCCGGATATCATGGCCGTAAGCTAAACCAAAACAAAAAACTTGAATAGCACTTTGAACTCTCCAAGGATATAGAAAGATCTTTCGTTCTCCTGGCGATTAACTATGTATATTGTAGTTGGTAGAGTGCCCGAGGTTTAGTATAGTTCTCCATGACGTGTGAATCTAAAACTTACTACTGCTTTGTTTGTAAATACGAATTTACGCGATCAAGATAAAAGCAACGAGTGTGTTCCGTACAGTTTAGGTTTGATAAGGTCCGTAGAACATTTGGACATCTAAAATCCTTAAAAACCACCACATTAGGACATGTGCCAACCAGACACGAGGTACTACGTAATGACCAAAGTTAAAAATTTACTTATTGCTTTAACCCAACTTAGACTCTTTTACACAAGCATTAAGCCTAACGGGTTTAAAATACTTTGCGACCAGGGTCTAATGTAGTTTGCTACTGCTATGCTAGCTTGGGTTATTCAATGCCAAGAAATTGCTACTTTTTGTGTACTCAGCTTTATTAGAATATTACCGCCCAAAGGCAACAATTTGTTTGCCTACCTGGATATTGTAGTTGGTTAAGGAATTGAGGTTTCCGACAGCTGTCAGTAGATCAGGATAGGATGCGTATCTTCTTTGATTTAGTTCCAAGACATGAATCTCAACCTAAACGTGAAGGCCTGACGGTAAACCTACGACTTGAGCTATACTACCTAATAAATGCTTCGACTAATTAATTACCTTTGCAGTGAGCTTGTATTCGATGATAAATTGATCAAGTCCAGTCCAGCTAACAATCACAGTTGAAGCGTTGCAGTGAAATTTCTTTGCCGAAGCTTGAACTGAAAGTACAAAATATACAATTTTAAATGAATCAGTGGATAAAATAAAGCAGTTGGGTCAAAGCGGACGCCTGTGGTTGTGTCATAAGGCAAATTATTTAGCTTTTATGAATAAACGCCAACGCGCATTATTTGCATAGCATCATCTCCACACAGCAAGCTGCAACCATGGCTGATTAATAGAATATGTTAACTCACGTTTCATTTGGCAAGCGTAGTATGCCGGTTCCCCACTGCATTTCATGCTTGACTGCTCCCACCCGATCCCATAATGCAACGCTCCCTGCTGACAAGTTGTGACGTTGGAAACGGGGAAGTTTGCNAAGCGTAGTATGCCGGTTCCCCACTGCATTTCATGCTTGACTGCTCCCACCCGATCCCATAATGCAACGCTCCCTGCTGACAAGTTGTGACGTTGGAAACGGGGAAGTTTGCCGGAGATCCGTCGCTCCAATACCAACCATGCAACGACGTGTTGTAACGAGCTCCAACAGTAACGTTTATGTCTGAATTAAAGCGAAAACCTTTTCGGTAAATCTATAACGTAATCTGTGTTTTTTGAGCAAACTTTTTTGAGGTCTTGTTGAGACCAAAAATTTTACCCGGTGATTGAAACGATCCCTGATAGTTTGTAAAAACTCCATATGACTCATTGACATTTCTCAGCTTACTTGAACCCAGGCCACCGAAATAATGATATATCTTCTTTTGGTCCGTTTGTAAGTAGTTTTTGGAATACAAGGTGATCTGCATTTTCCAACCTGCAAGAAATCAACAACAGATATTTATTTGGTCACTATTGCGTTTCCTGCAAAATCTATTATATGTTCGCGGAAGTATTTTACTCACCACTCGATATTCCATTTGAACCTATTGAGCAGTTTTCATTGACGAAAACACCCCACTTCTTTTTTGTCCAAGCTGGCGCATCACAAAAGTTGATTGTGTCCGTCGAATTTCCACCATTCCTGAAGCAAAGTGCACCGATTACTTAAAGCATTGTAAATTCATAAATAATCTAAAGCACACAATGTTAAATATTTTTTTTCTGTTATTATCGTCTTTCGAAGACTTTGAAAACTGAAACAAATAGGCCCCAGCATAGATTTGGCAATATTATCAATTCTATAGTTCAAATTTGTATCCAATAGCGTAACCGGCCAAACTTAAAGTACAACTTAAATATTTTTTCCAGTGGTAGCCTTTTGTACTGTTCAATTTCAAATATCGGAGAGGACCTTTTCGCCCCTCTCCCCCCCAAATCCTGGCTACATTTGTATCGTGGGTATGCGCACCTTAGACATCAGCGATATATTAAATGAGCCCAAAGTACCCTACCTTGTATATAAGTCAAAATACCACAGGTGTCCTAAATGGCGAGCTAGCGACCAGTTGGAATCTTCAGTTGAATTGAACGAATATTTGTATCGGTTGCCATCAACATGGTGGTAGAAAATATAAACCCGTCGCAAACCTAAAACAAGACGAAGGGAATGGTGAAGGCAACCACTTTGCACCAACACTGTCGTGAGTTCTAAAGTTCAGTCTCTTGCAGCACGTTCACGTTAAACAATTTGCCTAGGCCTTAAACTGATGTCAAATTCTGAAGTTCAAAAGGAATAATTAAAAATTTTTGGTAATTGTAATAATTTCGATAAAGTATAAGCACAACGTGAATGTTGTATTGCCTACCACCAACAATATTTTACCAAACAAGTGCCAGGTCGTTTTATTGTACAACAAGTGTACCTTGTCAGCCTCCAATATTACTTATTTGTTAAAAAAGCATCATTTATATTCAGCATGATCTTGCATCTGTTCAAACCTGTTGTGTATTTCTCGGTCATGAGTTGAGTCAGAGTTTTGTTGATTTGTGGTTCATCTGTCATGACGAGATTTCCACCTAGCAAGGAACATTTCTCCTGTGCAGTGTTCGCATCCACAAGATCGTCAGATAATATTAACACACTGTCCTTCACTGCTTTCAACGAGATTTCACAGCCTGGGTAAAAAATTATTATTATTTTTATGTATTTTGATTTGTTTTTTCAAAGTGGTTAAATACTCACTTGTGGTTTGTGCCTTTGAGTAATAAACCAACAGCAACAATACAAATATCTCCCTTTTTGCTTTTCCAATCATTTTAATGCGCTTGGTTTGTGCGTATACCACTATCAATCTATAGGCACATTGAAAAACGCATAATAACACAATGAACATAATTAAACAATTGCCTTAAAACTCTTTTCCTACTTTCAGATTATGTTCTTCAAAGTTTTGCTGCTCTGGTGTTAATAGCTATTTCACCAAGTAAAAATAAACTTAACTCGATTAAAAACACATACCAAGCCAAAAAAATAAACAAATTAGATTCACTGTTTGATACATCTGATGACATGATAACGTTTGAAACATTCAAACCTGGTATTTCAGCTGCAGCAACTGCTAGTTCCTTTTACTAACGTGCTACGTTTTTCACTTTTCGGCCTCACCTAACACACGGAGCTAGACCTTTTGGTTTTAGTCTCAGGCCTGAAATCGTCACAGGCTGATGCGTAAGCTCCACCAGTTTCCTGTTTTCGTGTTCTCCAATGACCATGAATGATAACCGTAGTCGGGCTGCATGTCTAAGATGATTTAATTACAGAAACCAGTCACTAAGAGCTAGCTGTGTACTAAAGAATATAAAAAACCTTCGAAGCATTCAAAGACAGTGACACGCGAATGGCTTACACTTTAATGAATGGAACATAAAGTCACAATTTAACAGTGCTATCAAGAAAGAAAACAAGCATAGCGAGATCTGCAAATTAAGTGATGACACAATTAGCCCTGGTCTATGCCAAACGGTTCTGTAGCTGCAAGTAAACTTTTATCCGCTCGCGATTCGTCAAACTACAATATTCATTTTCCGAATCAAAAATACCGTCAAAAATATGTAGCCCTATCTTGAAAACCCCTAACAGCACACAACTAAAATTTTAATATTTCCCTTAGACCAATTAAGGAAGTAATAAGCGTGATTAATAACACTTTTCAAATCATTTAGGGTGTACGATTGTTGTCCTATAATTGGTATAGAGGTCTGTACTTTAATAAGCGAATTGTATACTTTTAAAATATTTGCATAAACTACTTTGTATAATTTTAGCAGTTTCCCGAAAGCAAAACAGTGATAATGTCACTGGACTTTCTGCAACTAAACAAGCTTTCTACGATTTCTAAAATATTAGCTGAATCTTTAAGCAATTTGTTCCTAAAATCTGTTGGAAGCAGAAGAGTCTATAATGCCTTTTCCCCGCTGAAAACAGGAAAGCTCTTTTTGATGCTTGGTCATGCTTGTTCTTTAATTTACAACAATTCGGTTCTTGTTACTTTACTGAGCGAGCGGTAATTAATTGTTTAAAGGTTGGAGTTACGTCGGACAACCTCCGGATGAAATGGATTTTGTAATGCTCATTAAAGCAATGTACCGACTATAGCCCATAGCAGTGCAAGTGTGTGGTGGTTTGACCGTTGGTTTAACTAAGTTAAGATTTAGCAATAACAAGACTCGATTCATATCTTTTAACATTAAATATTTCAGAAGAAAACTGCTATTGTCGCGCCTTATTATTCATCAGGCTTACACCGATTTGACTTAAGATTCTTATCGACAAGTGACTCGAGTCAAGCACATTCTTAAAGTGCTCTTAGCAAAAAAGCACACACTTAAAGTGCTCTTTAGCAAAAAATCGGAACCTTAATTGCTCTGATGAACATTTTCGAACGTTTGAACATCATAAAAATTGTGAATCATCTGACATCCAGTAATGTTTTAAAATTTATAATCTTACTTTGTATTTTTAACCTATACTGACGTAACACTTGTGTGTTATTTATTGCGGAAACTGCCAAATAATGTCTAACACTGTATGACAAATTTCAACAAAAAATCGATTTATTTATACTTAATAAAGGTTTTTTATTATTATGTAATTTATAATGCATTCTTTACCAAATCCAGTCTATTCAACTTATTGTCAAATCACTGTAGGTTTTTCACTTCTGATTTTTTTAAAATGCAGTATGCATAGAATTTGCAATCACATCACAAATGTTTGTCTATCACATTGCAAGCTATATCTTTGAGTAAAAATAATAAACACAGCATGGGTTATACAAATACAGAGTATAAATGGTTCGGCATACTATTGTTACCAGTCTTTTAATTACACTTGTGCAAATAAACGACTTTAGCAGAAGGCAGACAGCTCGTTAGGTGTTCTTTTGTTTATCTTGCTTATTCTGTTCTATCATATGAAGCGGAAGAGTTGATATTGGTAATAGGGTGATAGGGGGTTAGAGGAATACTTTGTGATTTAAAGGTTGTCAAAATGAAATTTTACACATTTGAACATTGCATTACAGTTGGCAGCTTGTAAATTAGCACTCCAAGTTTAACGTTTAATGTATGCTCAATAGAGAAGAATATGGGGTTTAATATCAGAACAACTTTTACAGTATGTTTATGCTGGTGACATAAGTTTGCTGAAACGTATTTGCCTTCTTTGGTTTGTCAGTTTACGCCTATAACTACGCATTGTAAAAGGCTTCAAAAATGAGGATGTTAAATCAATTTATTTTTGTTAACCAACATTTTTAAAATCAATTCCGTTACAAATTATATTTTAATAATCTGGTAAGCGGTATCAAAAACGAATACAAGCTAGATTTCCATGACCTAACCACATAAACACATTACATAGCTTCCTATGATTACCCACGGTTCTCATGTCAAAAAGGTGATGAAGCGTTGGCGCACGTTTGCGGCAGTTAGATGGTATGCTTCCTGTTGTTTCTCATGTAAAGTAAACACTAGTTCTGCTTACATTCCACCTGACGCGGCCAATACAAAGTCGAAAAACAGTATATGTAATTCTAACAAAACATGAGTTTAGGGCTGTTGGTGACGACACACGTATTAACATATTGTGTTAAGGATTTCTAGTGTCAGGGTTCTCTAGTTGTGCGGTAGCTTTGTTATTTAAATTTAGAATATTGGTTTCAATTATTTCAAGCCCTATTTATAAATCTTCGGTACCTTGATAAGGTGGGCAGTGAGAACAAATAAACTTCAAATCTTTTAGATATAGGGCAGACATATCGGTGGCTTTGTGCGTTGTTTTTGTCAAGTGTAGGTGGAAGATCTCATCAACAGTGACGAGAAATAAAAACAAGCTTTTAATCATACAGGAACGTAGGTCAGGCAGATACACAGTGTGTAAGTTGGACTGTATAAGCCTGTTAGATCATTCATAGTTTTAAAGCAGTAAGAGTTCGGCTGGTGAAAAAACCCCGTAGTACAAAGTTAACTAGCCTAGGTTCAACAATTTTACCTTTCGGCAAAGTGTATTAGACAGTGACAAACGTCAGACTTCTCCTCATAAAACACGTTATAGGATAATTGTTTAGAGACTTAATTGATCCGTGTCAGTTTAGATACTTTTAAGGTTTCTGAGCGTTGAGCACCTTATACAGCAGTTACTCTTATTTGACTTGAGTTCGGTCAACATGTAAAAAAACGTTCAGCTAAGCAATGTAGCAGAGTGCAGTAATGATTTTTTTCTTTCTGATGGCGAAAATTAAGCTAAAATTTAATTTTCAACAACAAACCTTTATACTTCAAAAGTTATAGTAGCCCCGCCCCTATCCCTATTTATTTGCAAACTAAGGTTTGCAAACTTCAAAAATGTTTGACTTGTGTTTGAAAAAAAATATTGTCACTCAACAGAAAGTAGCAGCCACTCAAAATAATCAGAAACTGATTTTGTGCTTAAAGTCTGCATTGAGATGGCCGGTTGTTTCTTTCGCAAGATTTTGTATTTTTTGGTAATTCAACACTCGAAAGGACAAACGAACAGTAAGTATATATGGTATAGTATAATTTTTTTAAATCAGCAAAATTGATAAATCAGCCGCCAACTTCACAACTCATGCTATCTATTTGTGGCTCATATGTTTCTTAAGGGTTTATAATGCATTTATTTAACCTTAACTATAGCCAAACCAAACTGCTGGGTTACAGTTAGTGAACTTTTGTAACGTGGTTTGCTGAGTAAGCATAATACCAGACGCATAGTGCTTGCGCCAACAAGATTCAGTCCTAAATCAAACTACTGGGTGTGTGTTATTTTCGGCATTTCTTAAACGGTTTCCTTGGTTTTAATATCAAACAACAACCTGTATAAGCAAATTTAGCGTTGCTGCAGCTTGCAGATAATAAAGCATCTGTGACAGCGCCAATAAGATTCATTTGTTTTTTTAGGTTGCGGGAAATTTTCAAAATCGGTAAACGACAGTGTGTTGATATTATCTGACGATCTTGTGGATGCGAACACTGCACAGGAGAAATGTTCCTTGCTNAGCGCCAATAAGATTCATTTGTTTTTTTAGGTTGCGGGAAATTTTCAAAATCGGTAAACGACAGTGTGTTGATATTATCTGACGATCTTGTGGATGCGAACACTGCACAGGAGAAATGTTCCTTGCTGGGTGGAAATCTTGCCATGACTGATGACTCACAGATCAACACAACTCTGACTCAACTCATGACAAACAAATACACAACAGGTTTGCGTTGTCGCAGGAGTGTGAGAAATGGAAAATTGAATCTTATTCTAGAAACCGTTTGCCAGCGTGGAAATGTAAAATAGAAAAAAAAACAGGTTCATGATCGTTGCCCGAATTTTAATATTTTGAAAGTGTTTTCAATTGTTTCAGGCCTGCAGCGGGTTTATGTTTTTTACGACCCCAAAACAAATGAACGATACAGATACTCATTCGATTCGACAGAAACAGATTTCTGGAAGAGCACGAAACAACTCGGACATCTGTGGTATTTCGACTTGTATAAGAGGTAAAACTGTTTTACACTTTGTAGCAACCAAACATTGTGATTGAATTAAAACAAAACAAACATGTTTTACCAACTGCAGCAAACCTAAAAACACGAGCCAGTCAATTTTCTTTTGCGATGCCTGGGCAGGCCGGGTCGATTACAAGTGGGGTGTGACTATTGGAGAAAATTGTCAATTGTTGATAGACGGGAAACCAAACGGTTTGTGCAAACTGGTTTACTCTACATTAACTTCTAAACTAGTTTAGCAATTTCCATCGGATTAAATTTTTTCGGAGGCCTGAACGATTTCGCAACGATTGCCTACTTAATTACCTACTTAATTAATAGCAAATTTACATTGTGATACAAAATTTTAAAACGCTGACAGTTGCACTTATAGAGTTAAGCATATCTGTTTATAAGACTTACTCACCGACATAATACCAAGAAGTTAAAAAAACATTTTACCTAGATTATCAAGAGTAGAAGTGTACACCTTTTATCAAATAAATCATTGTTTATAGGATGGACATTGCAGTTTACTTTGTTTTCCCACAACAACACCACAAAAGGCCAGAAAGAGATATACAATTATTTCAGTTATTATGCACCCCCTGCTATTTTTTCGTATAAGTTGCGAAATGTTAATGAGACATATGAAAACTTTGTCCTCTACGGAGGATCGTTCCTGGTACCAAGTGAGTGTTTTTAGGACACAGATAAAGAACAACATCTGACGCCCGTATCAACAATGCATATTGTTTTCAGATATTAATGTTTTTTTGGGAGCTCGTTACAACACGTCGTTGCATGGTTGGTATTGGAGCGACGGTTCTCCGGCAAACTTCCCCGTTTCCAAGGTCACAACTTGTCAGCAAGGAGCGTTGCATTATGGGATCGGGTGGGAGCAGTCAAGCAGGAAATGTAGTGGGGAACCAGCTTACTACGCTTGCCAAGTAAAACGTGAGTAATGATAATTTGAAAAGGCCTCTAACATTTTTCCATGTATCTTTTGTTTTTCCTAAGCTTTATGAGAATGGTTGTGACCTGGGTGATGTATCCTAATTTTATCTGCTGCGTTTATGATTTATTTTTTAGTCACCGCAAGTTTGGAGACATTTCCATGCAAGGCCTCAACTGTGGTGGTTAGATGGACTGGACTTGATCAAATTATTGACAACATAAATATATATGCACAGGTAGTCTACAGTTTCACACATACGTAATTTTGAGTCTGGGTTTGTTTCACTTGTTGCCAAATGTATTTAGGTTGAAATTCATGTTTTGGAACTGAACAAAAGAACTTACGCACTGTATGCAGATCTATCGACAACCATTGGAAGCCTCAGTTTTGCAACCGATTACAACATTAAAGTAAATGTTTTATAAATGGGAGTGAACCTATAATTTTTCCAACCAGCAAACGTCCCACATTAATTGGTTGGGGGTTTCAGTCCTAAACCAAACTATTTTCGGCATTTCGCAAGCTGTTGGCTAGCTTTAAATGACAAGCAACAACCTGCATGTGTGAATACAATATGCAGCATGTATGAAATGAG
>QXVZ01020614.1:0-14711 GCA_008931825.1 Phallusia fumigata | reverse complement strand
TGTACAATCGCTGTCTTTTGCCCTTTTGCGCAATTTAAACTAAGCGTGATCAAACTTACAGGTTCCTGCGCGGCGCATGGTACTTGCGAGCGGGATTTGGGCCGAGAACTCGGCTACCGCTGCAAATGTGAATCCGGTTGGGTCGGTCCGAGATGTGCCAACCAAGTCGCCATTCATGCGGAACCTTCCCTAAGCGACTTGTTTGACGTAGCATCCGATAGACCAAGGCTTGAGGCCAAGGGACTCTTGCTGACCATGGACAACGTCACTAACAATCTGCCACCGGTGGTTGAACCGACTGAGGCGGAGCCTGTGCCAGAAGCTGTATCATTTAACAAGGTAATACTTGGATACGTGTATATGTTGGATTTGGTGGCAACAGCGGTGGGTTTGGGTTTAAAAGAGGTTTTTGTCTCAAACATGAACACTATAGACAGTTAACAGTAAAATAGAGTGAGTGTTAAAGGATAGTCAAGACTTATCGGAGTTAAAAATACTGGGTAAAATAAAACAAACAACAGTATCTTAGAGTGATTATAATGGGCAATATCTGGCCCTCTTCCAAACGACGATCTTCAACGATCGCGTTTTTCCAAGTGCTGTTGGAAAGTTATAGATCTGTTAAATAAGAAACTGTCGATGCCATGATAAGGCTAAAAATATATTCCTATGATTTAAATTAATTAATATTGTTTCTCGGAAACTTGTTTCCACAACTAAAACAATATCTCATAATTCCTTCGTTATCGCAGGAATCGTACATGATGTCGAAATCGGTCCGTGCCTCCTTGCCCCAACGCACCGACATCACGNACGGTAGGGATGATGGCGAAATATAGATACCTTTTAAACATCTCAATAGTGACTTCGGTGGTTTTAAACAAAGCAAATATTTAATACGGAGCGCTAGTTTTTACTTCCATGCAGAAAAAAGTAGTCGATTCTGATTTTATTATCACCTTTAATATTCTTAAAGCATCGTACCTTGGTTAAAAGGCACCATACTTTTGCAAAATAGAGACCGAATTTTACTCCTATTCCTTGTACAATCGCTGTCTTTTGCCCTTTTGCGCAATTTAAACTAAGCGTGATCAAACTTACAGGTTCCTGCGCGGCGCATGGTACTTGCGAGCGGGATTTGGGCCGAGAACTCGGCTACCGCTGCAAATGTGAATCCGGTTGGGTCGGTCCGAGATGTGCCAACCAAGTCGCCAACCATGCGGAACCTTCCCTAAGCGACTTGTTTGACGTAGCATCCGATAGACCAAGGCTTGAGGCCAAGGGACTCTTGTTGACCATGGACAACGTCACTAACAATCTGCCACCAGTGGTTGAACCGACTGAGGCGGAGCCTGTGCCAGAAGCTGTATCATTTAACAAGGTAATACTTGGATACGTGTATATGTTGGATTTGGTGGCAACAGCGGTGGGTTTGGGTTTAAAAGAGGTTTTTGTCTCAAACATGAACACTAAGGACAGTTATCAGTAAAATAGAGTGAGTGTTAAAGGATAGTCAAGACTTATCGGAGTTAAAAATAGTGGGTTAAATAGAACAAACAACAGTATCTTAGAGTAATTATAATGAGCAATATCTGGCCCTCTTCCAAGTACAATTGGAAAGTTATCGATCTGTTAAATAAGAAACTGACGATGCCATGATAAGGCTAAAAAAAATTCCTATGATTTAAATTAACTAATTTTGTTTCTCGGAAACTTGTTTCCAAAACTAAAACAATATCTCAGATTTCCTTCGTTGTCCCAGGAATCGTACATGATGTCGAAATCGGTTCGAGCCTCCTTGCCCCAACGCACCGACATCACGATGAGGATCAGGAGAAATTCAAGATCCAATGGTCTCCTTCTCTTCAACAGAGACGAGAGTGATGGAAGGGATCAGTTCTCCAACTACCACTTCGTGTCGCTAGCAGTCCGCAACGACGCGATTGAGTTCCGGTTTTCTTGGGGCACAGGTGAGTTTTTGATTCAATAAATTTTCCATACATATGCTGCGTTTCGAGGTTGAGAACTTTTTGTCTTCGGTCTTGTTTTCACAAACCACAAACAAACCGTGTAATATACGCCATAAATGTGTAAAACTTATATTACAACAGAAATGTATTACAACTGAAATGGCGTTGCGATAAATCACTCGGTGTTGTAGGCTATAAATCATCCAAAAAAGTCGAATCGTTTAATCGACCTGTCTTTAACTGCTACTATCTCAAAAGCTCACGAAATGATGTTACTTTAAGTCATTAAAAATCTGCAAATTGAGAATTTCACTGCCTCTCTGAATGCGAGATAATGTTATTTCAATCCGTCAAAAAGCTATAAGTTGAACATTCCACAGCCTCTCAGATAGCTAAACCAATTTATCCATATTCTAGACACCGCAATCATCAAAACCCCAGCTTCTGTAGTCGGGGTGGGTACTTGGCACGTGATCAGGGCGATACGTCGCAGAGGCAAGGGCAAGGTTGAAGTGGACGGGCGGGTTGTTGCCAGGGCCAAGGCGTCCGGTTTTGGCCTTCTCGGTGTCACCGGACCCATGTTTATTGGTGGCGTCAAGTTCTGGGAGGGCATCCAAGATAAAGTTCACGTTCGTGACGGTTTTGACGGTTGTGTGTCTCAGGTGAGCGATTTGTGACGTGGCAGCTCCTGATTGGCACCAAACGTAATGTAATGGCTTGGTGGTTTTTTCAAATAGTTGAAGATCAACAAAAAGAACTTGGTGTTCGGCAAAAAGTTCGCAATGAAAAACGTGGAGGTTTGTTCGGAGGAAGTGGAAACCGTCAACAACAACATTTTAGCGGGTTAGTTAATTTTTGAAATATAGTTTGTACGATATTGATTTCACANGTTTTCACAAACCACAAACAAACCGTGTAATATACGCCATAAATGTGTAAAACTTATATTACAACAGAAATGTATTACAACTGAAATGGCGTTGCGATAAATCACTCGGTGTTGTAGGCTATAAATCATCCAAAAAAGTCGAATCGTTTAATCGACCTGTCTTTAACTGCTACTATCTCAAAAGCTCACGAAATGATGTTACTTTAAGTCATTAAAAATCTGCAAATTGAGAATTTCACTGCCTCTCTGAATGCGAGATAATGTTATTTCAATCCGTCAAAAAGCTATAAGTTGAACATTCCACAGCCTCTCAGATAGCTAAACCAATTTATCCATATTCTAGACACCGCAATCATCAAAACCCCAGCTTCTGTAGTCGGGGTGGGTACTTGGCACGTGATCAGGGCGATACGTCGCAGAGGCAAGGGCAAGGTTGAAGTGGACGGGCGGGTTGTTGCCAGGGCCAAGGCGTCCGGTTTTGGCCTTCTGGGTGTCACCGGGCCCATGTTTATTGGTGGCGTCAAGTTCTGGGAGGGCATCCAAGATAAAGTTCACGTTCGTGACGGTTTTGACGGTTGTGTGTCTCAGGTGAGCGATTTGTGACGTGGCAGCTCCTGATTGGCACCAAACGTAATGTAATGGCTTGGTGGTTTTTTCAAATAGTTGAAGATCAACAAAAAGAACTTGGTGTTCGGCAAAAAGTTCGCAATGAAAAACGTGGAGGTTTGTTCGGAGGAAGTGGAAACCGTGAACAACAACATTTTAGCGGGTTAGTTAATTTTTGAAATATAGTTTGTACGATATTGATTTCACAACGGATGGTCTAATCCATTGTTCACATGCGGCTTTACAACCATTTTTTTCGGGTCCATTCAGCTTCCAGCTTCAACTCAATCTAGTGGGCCTTTTTACTGAGAAACAGTCAAAACCGTTACAGACTTCGAAATGAAGTTGCCGACTATGCCTTCTAACCACTAACAAACCGAATCAACAGACATGCAGCCAAGCGGAATGTTCCTGACACGAAGTCGTCCCTCCTCGCGCTTCGTGCGTACTTCCTACGCCTCCTTTCACCGAAGTGCCTTCCTCCACGACGGAGCAGCAGAACAGATCAGCTTTCGCTTTCAGGCGACAAACCCCGAAGGCCTGATTTTCTTCCACGGAGAGGTCTTGCATGTGTGTTTATCGCTAACTATGCTGTTGAAAATGTAATGTTTATGAGAAAATATGAAGTTGGCCTCTTTCTCATTAAGAAATGGTAATTGAAAGCAAAAAGCGGTTTAAGTTAGTTCATTGTGCATGGATTCGTTGTAAAAATGTATCTAGATTACAAAGTGCATACAATTTGAAAAAAAATACAAATGAGATTTAAAATCTCAAAAAGTTTTTGGAGCCAACTGCAAAATGACATGTTAAAACCTTGATATTTAAATTAAGAAAACAACGATTCTTGCCTAAATTTTTTATTTCTGTCATCCACAAGGACCTGGAGGGGCCCCGGGCTTCATCCACGAGCAGCGGTCGTCGGCGAAACGGGGATTTTATTTCTATCGGCCTTCAGGCATCGTTCCTGGTATACAGTTTCGACCTTGGAGGTGGACAAAGCAGCGCCAAAAGCACTTTCCCAGTGGTTGACGGTCTATGGCACAAAGCCACCATAGTTAGGCGGGGTTCGCTGGCTCTTATGTGGATCGACGACCACGTCACACCCACAGCGGTCCAATCAGCGTCGACCCACAGTGACGCCAACACACCAGGCCGGGTTTATGTTGGTAAGTGCAAGTGAACGGGGTAATTGCGTGCCTTGTAAATGCTAATGACGAGAATACTAAATCGGCCGTTCTTGTGATTCTGATGTATTAAATTAACGTAAAGGACGAAGAAAACGTAATGACATGCAGAATAAAGCAACTTTAACACCTTTTACTGGCGTTTGTCTTGACTAAAACAAGCGGATTTAGGCAAACTCTTCTTAGGCTTCAAGATTGTACCTTTAGTCAACCAATACAGTAACAAAGGGGATCCACGACCAATCTAAACCTCAAATAAATCAAAACATGAACTGTAACAAGTTGCAGCGCTACAAACTATGTTGCCTAAACTTTAATAACTGACACAAAACTGCTTTTCTATTTGCAGGTGGGGCGCCTGATATTACGTACGCAACAGCCGGTCGTTACACAGAAGGATTTGCCGGTTGTTTGCAAGACTTTAAACTGACTTCAGTCTCGGCCGGTCGAACAACGGAGCTCGGTTCAAGATATCTCGACGACGTTGACACGCCATCTCTCGATTTCAGCCGCTCCGGTGCCCTGGAAAGAGTCAATCTTCGTGTGTGCCGCTCGGAACCTCCCGGCCTTTTCAGCCTGGTGAACTTGTAAACATTCGTTGATTGGTTGATAGGAAATGCTGCTTATGCAGCGTTAACAATGCTCCAGCATTTGCGCTGCTATCCTACCTTGATGCGCGTTGCCTTTAACACCTAGCGAGGTGTAAAAATGTCGATTTACATAAAAATATATTTTAGCGTTTGGCGATACGTTGTTCACAGCGACGGATTATTGACACTTGGGGTCCAACAAAACATGAAAACTATAAATTGCACGGCAAGCAGAAAATTTATATTACACCCGTTAGAATTTGTTAAACTCAATATGTTTTTTATTTTTTAACATCTCAACCGCTTGTAAATCAGTCCCGATCACATATAACCACGATTCAGCATGAAAATGCGCATTCTTGCCTATTTTTAAGTGGTACAGTTTGGGCACGCACTGATTATACCTCTCAATGTAGGTGTTTGGTATTAGCGGCATTTTGCTTTAAACTGTGTGGGCCGCGATCATGTGGCGTTGACCGCCGAGCACTTTGTACGTCATCTTTTAACACCCTGACAGTGATCAGTTCTTCAAACTTAACCACTGTCCCTCGTCGCCACTTGTATATTTTTCACGGCTTTTAAACGATGGTATTATGGGTTTGCCTCCAAGTTGCATAGCACTGAAGCGATTATGTGCCTTATTATACGCCACGTCTTGTAATTTCGTTTCGTTGTGTATTAATGAAGTTTTGAATGATAATGGATTCGTTCTTTCAGATACATGTGCGACGGTCAAAACTAAAGGCAGTCTGCGATTTTGGCTCAGAAATCATGCTGAGACTATCAATTGAGTTCAAGCATCCTGATTGTAGGTGGTGCTTGGTACAAGCCCAATTTATTTGCGCTACTGCAGCTACGCGGCAGCAAGATAGAAAAGTAACAATGGAGCTTAAGAGCATGTCGTAACTAGCAAAGAAAGGTAAAATGCAAGGCGTTGGGGTCAATAGTTTATAAAGTTTCCATGGTTACTATATATTTAGCGAGAATGTGCCAAATGTTTCTATTCTCCACTCCAAAATATGCAAAAGCGTCGAAGTGCCGTAAACTTGCAAGTGCAAATTAAGGGTGTTCAAAATTGAAATTCATAGTGCGATACTACAATAACAAAGAAGGATAAAAGGCTGTTGTGTCTACTTCCAGTATAGGCAGTCATGTTTTCTTTGCGGGGCAACAAGAACAACTCTCGCCCTGACGTTGTGGATAATCGAAGAACACATTGCACGTGATATTAAGAGCTGGCAAAAGAAGGCAATAGGGTTGCGAATTTATGGAAGCTATCCATTGTGGGGTGAATTTCCAGCAATCATAGCAATGTGTTTCTGAGTACGGGTTTTAGTTTGAAACGATGTTTGATGTTTAGGATCTTGGAATTTTAATTAAAAGAAGTCTATTTCTATTTCCGACCTCAAACTCTGGCGGTATGTCTTATGTGAGAAGGGCTACTATACAAGCCAAATTTAGCGACATGTCTGTGATTAGGTGAAATTTCTCCCACTTTCAAAATAGGCTGGCAATCAGAGCTATTTAGACTGGTCGTCTCTCTTTCACGACCTCTTGCCGGTGCCCTTGGCCGCGGACTTTTTTCTTTTGTCTGGCGAACCCTTGGTTTTTCGAGGTTCAATCATTTTCACAAAGCTCTCGAAGCTGATGCGACCGTCTCCCTTCTCATCGGCCGCTGCTATCATCTCAATTAAATCCTCGTCGGAGTGCTCTCATCTTCGTCCGAGTCTGATTCGTTATTGTTCATCGATTCGCGGAGGTCTGACAATGTAATAAATCCGTCCTCGTCGCAGTCTAATATTTTGAACGTTTCGCGAAGTGCATCGAGTTCCGATTCCCGGTCTCCTTTGCCCGTTGCACCGCCATCCATTGCTAACGCCTTTAAGATTTAATTGAATCAGCAATAGTGTTTTGCATTTTGAACTGAGGGAACTTATTTGCACGTTCTGTTGGAAAGTACCCAGCGTATAGGGCCGGGTTTAGACGTATAAGCAGGCAATGCGCACAAAAATAGGCCGAGGTGCCACAATTGCAACTTTTCTTTGATTTAATTGTGAAAAATACTGTAGTCTGGAGCTGTGTGTCACTTTTTGAACTCAAAAGACACCACGCATACCCCAGAAACGTCAGATATTTACGACTTAGTAAACTCACTTTTACAAGCTCTCGAAATTGGAACGCTTCGTCGTCGCTGTCATCGCTCTCTGTTCCCAGCACGCTCGAGCTTGTAGAAGCAACTTTCTGTCGCTGTCTGAGAAGTTCCGGGTGGCTTGATACGTGTTCAGCGCTTGCTGCTGCACTCTCAAGCTGGTGCATTCGGGCCTTGACACTTACTTGCGACTTTCGAGTGGCCATTTTCTCAATTTTTGTTAATACCCAGCATGCATTGTTCCGTAGTTGCAACGCCTGCACGATAAACAACTGTTTTTTCGACACTGGAAATTAAGCCTGACAGCCTAATGAACACAAATAGCAGTATTTGTCTCACATACACGCCAAAAATATCGCCTGCCCTCATCAAGCTGTTACCCTAATGTCCAAATGCGTTCGTTGTATAAATACCAAAACCATTAAGTATTAATAGATCGTAATGATATGATGTTTAATTGCAATTATAACACCAACACATGTAAACGTTTAGCATTAAAACTACCAATACCATATTATTTATAGCCGTGTCAAATAGCGATCAAAATACTTTTAATCGTGCTGGTTTGATACAAGCGCTCAGATGTTACTACAGCTGTACAGCTTGTAACCCTGTCTGCGCTCAAACAAACTTTAAAGCGACACTGAATTTATTGAAAGCAGATACGCTTTGAACGTAAACAATTCGAGCGTCCTCGACACGAGCTGGCACGAGGTACTTTAACTACAATAGCCAAGCATTTTGTTATTGTATCCACTCACATATCTGGCCCTTCAGAAGCACTGCCAGTTGTAAAACGCCGCCACATGTACAGAGCCATATGAAATGTGGGCCTTTGTGTACGCAGCCACGTTTTGCTGGTCGGGGTCAAGCCTAGACTTGCTGCGTTCAAAACCCAACCCAAAGGTAAACCTGTGCAAGGCGTGTTGCCACTGTGTGGTCTGGTAAATCATTAAATTCACCAAAGGCACAATAAAGGCAGTGTCAGTACTGGTGCCTCTTAGGTGATGTCAATTAAGTGCCTTGATACATTGCTACCATATGCAAAGTAAACATAAAAAAGTAATAATGAAATCCTAATTGGTGTATCTTTGTTGCCCAACCATTAAGTCAGAGAGATATAGGCTACTTTTCCCCTTTTACCTGATTTGTTTCGGTGTTGGTTATAAACTTTTTACAAAAAATATTCAACCAAAATAAAGTCATTTTCGGCCCGTGTTTTGATGTCATTTTATATTTCTCTGATATGCCTACACACCAGTGGTGCAAATCCACTGAAATTATTCGAGGGGAAACTTTTAATTTTTATGATTCAATTTTGTATGACGGACAGTTATGACGATATGACGGACAGTAACACAGATTTTTACATTAACTATAATTGACCTCCGGGCTGACACAACCTTAAATATACGCCGTTAACAGTTTGCGATCGCTTACTGCTGCAAAAGTATTTAAAAGGTGCCAAAATCATTTTAATGCTACAGCAAACAAACTTTGAACCCGCTTTAAGTACTTAAACCACATTTTAAGTTTTTGGATTTGAAATGATTACAACCAAAATTTTGGGGGGACATGCCCTCTCAGGGATTTGCTGCTATTAATTCGACGGTTTTAGAAAACAACAATACATTTGGGGTTGAATAAATGCTCTGGCCAGGAGCAAAGGGCCGCTCCGGGGGGCAAACATAACATTTCTACGCATTCATGCAATAATTCAGAAAAGAAAACATTTCTATGCGTAAAACCTAAACGATTATGACGTCACAACGAAAGGTGTTTAAACAGTTAAAGATTCACACAGATCAGGGCTTTGTAGTCTTTTTAATTAAGGCAGTTAGTCAAGTTGTGTCAAAATGTTGTAATGGCTTTCCGTGCCAACATGTTTGGTGAAGCAGAGATTTGTACCACCTGATTCGAATAGTGTTTAGAAAACAGCTAGATATTGTTTAATCTGATAATTTAATGCAGATAATGTAATAGTTTTAAACACATAAATCAGTACTGGAATAATAACTCGTCAATCACTCAGCGTACCATAAATAATCGCCCAGTTAAATCACCATCCCAGAGGTTGCCGAGTTATCAGTGCAGAATGGAAGGAAATTTATTGTGCAACATTAAAAGATGCAGAAAGCAGTTACATACAGGCAGGGCATGGGTGACATCCTGTTCTCACTTGTTCTGCAATGACGATGGAGAAAAGTTGTTAGGTAAAGTAGCACTTTGGTTTGGAATAAATTGTAGGTTGTTAAAAAAACACAGAGGTTCCTTGACTGTGTACCAGTGCCGTTTATTTGCAAATTGGACGTATTTGTTAAAAACTAGCAGTCAAATATGGCCCATTGTTATAATAGTAAAATAAAATGTGTAATCATATTTTAGTTGTTTGTTGGCGGCAAAAATTCAAGGACTTTTTGGTTTAGTTCAGGAAAAGAAATGTCCAGTTTGCGAACATCTTTTGCAAGAAAAGCTGGATATTGTTTGCATCGACCTTAACCCATCCGAATCTTACAAATCAATGGTTCTTTGTGGACAACGACCCGACGTTATTTTGGACATCTGTTCCCGTGCTATCACATTTTGGCATTTTCAAAATCAACAAGAGTCGTTGTACAAGGTACATTTTAATTTTCTAATGCTGTTTTATGACATAGTCTTTGATTGTAAGCCATGTATTCAACTTTAGGAGTATGTGGTGAAAAAATCCGCTGAAAAATTTGCAAAGCTTCAGCACGCCTACAACAAAATGACATCAGGATTTCAAGTGGAAATGAAGACAATGTACCACGAAATCCGCAAGTTAAAATCCGAGCTTGCTGCCTCCAAAAAGCAATATGAAGAGGTTTCAAAACATAACATGTTTTAAAAGTTACCTTCCACAGTTATTTTTCTGCATTGAATTCGGGAAACACTTGCCTGAATGAACAATAATTTACACTTTCTCCCCGCTACATGTTTCACATGACATCTGCATTTTAGGAGGTTGCCAGTGTAACTAGTGTAACAACTACAAGTTATGTACCGCGCAATTACATATAAGCGCAATGTGAATCGTTCCATTCCAGATACATTTTTGGTGATATAGGTAAATGTTGTGCTGATGGAGAAAAACAGGGAACTGCAGAAAGCGAATTCATCGTACAGTGAAGTAAAACGTATCAACATGCAAAGAACACATTCCGATTTCTCACTGTTTGAAACTAAAGAACAAGCGGAAAGTAGCCGTGATATACACAGAAAAAGAAAACTTCCTTATCAAAGCACAGACGACTTTATGCTTTCCTGTGGTGAGCGCTAAATGCCTTTTTTGTGGTAAAGAAATCGTGGTAGCTTTTTGTAGTAAATCCCATTTTCCTCAAAAGAAAAGCTCTTAGATGTAGTGCAACGTCAACTTGAGTACAAGAAAGTCGTTTAAAGGAAGACTATTGCATTGTTGTTGTTTTGCAGGCTCATCACCGCGAACCAAAGCTTTCCCTGTCGACAAACCAAGTTTTCATGGATCGCTACAAAGTTCCCCTTTTCAGCTTCGTAATCTCTTTGCGAAACAATCTCCACGTTAGTTTTTACCATTTGTGTCACTTATATCATGTTAAAACACATNCCGCGCAATTACATATAAGCGCAATGTGAATCGTTCCATTCCAGATACATTTTTGGTGATATAGGTAAATGTTGTGCTGATGGAGAAAAACAGGGAACTGCAGAAAGCGAATTCATCGTACAGTGAAGTAAAACGTATCAACATGCAAAGAACACATTCCGATTTCTCACTGTTTGAAACTAAAGAACAAGCGGAAAGTAGCCGTGATATACACAGAAAAAGAAAACTTCCTTATCAAAGCACAGACGACTTCATGCTTTCCTGTGGTGAGCGCTAAATGCCTTTTTTGAGGTAAAGAAATCGTAGTAGCTTTTTGTAGTCAATCCCATTTTCCACAAGGGAAAAACTCTTAGATGTAGTGCAACGTCAACTTGAGTACAATAAAGTCGTTTAAAGGAAGACTATTGCATTGTTGTTGTTTTGCAGGCTCATCACCGCGAACCAAAGCTTTCCCTGTCGACAAACCAAGTTTTCATGGATCGCTACAAAGTTCCCCTTTTCAGCTTCGTAATCTCTTTGCGAAACAATCTCCACGTTAGTTTTTACCATTTGTGTCACTTATATCATGTTAAAACACATATACATCTTTGTCATGTGGTCTAAATAACGGATAACCCGGGTTCTTATCTCATAGTTTAGTAAAATGGTTCTTTTTCTAGAAAATACGTTTATAAGCGACTTCCTGTACTTGCAGAACGTGATGAAGGAATACCGAGAAAGCTTTTCTAGCATCCCGCAAATATGCCGACGATTTGCGCCCAACAAAAATCTCCGACTGTATTTCATGAACGCTGAATAATTCCATGTCTGCATATTTTGTTGTGGCCGTTGGTTCTGCTGCTAAGTTTGAAGTCATGTGATTGCTCGACACAAACGATTTAGTTTTCTGCGTAAGTATTAAAAACCTACAAACTTAAGTTTGAAACGCTGATATATCCTATATTTCTTCTCTATTATGTTTACCGTACATACACAATCATACATGTAATCGTTTTTTTATTGAAATAAATGAAATGTCATAAAAGCATGTCATAGCCTATTGTTTACTTGACCGCTGGACCTATGTCACAATACACGCCGTGTGCCATAATATAAACGAAATTGCTTGCATAAAAGTAGGCCAAAATGTTGATGCTTGGTTACCACTGGATTTTGTAACCGAGCAATTTTGTGAGTTTATCATTGTAAGGTTTGTAAAATGCTTCAAGTTTTTCCACCGATTCGGGCTCGGGGGTGGGTTTGCCCTCTCCGGTGGTCCTGCTCTTCTGCGCCCCCATACAGTACGACCGGCCGTTCATCTTGGGACAGTAAAATCCCGTGTGTTTGTTGACCACAAAGCTTAAGCGGCCCACAGACCATGGAACGTTTACGAACTGCTGAATGCGCAACATGACATCAGCAGGCTTGTTTATTAGTTCCTTGCCCGTAACAAGAAAGATGTCTTTGCGGGAATAGGACGACAGAAANAGCTTTCCCTGTCGACAAACCAAGTTTTCATGGATCGCTACAAAGTTCCCCTTTTCAGCTTCGTAATCTCTTTGCGAAACAATCTCCACGTTAGTTTTTACCATTTGTGTCACTTATATCATGTTAAAACACATATACATCTTTGTCATGTGGTCTAAATAACGGATAACCCGGGTTCTTATCTCATAGTTTAGTAAAATGGTTCTTTTTCTAGAAAATACGTTTATAAGCGACTTCCTGTACTTGCAGAACGTGATGAAGGAATACCGAGAAAGCTTTTCTAGCATCCCGCAAATATGCCGACAATTTGCGCCCAACAAAAATCTCCGGCCATATTTTACGAACACTGAATAATTCCGTGTCTGCATGTTTTGTTGTGGCCGTTGGCTCTGCTGCTAAGTTTGAATTCATGTGATTTCTCAACACAAACGATTTAGTTTTCTGCGAAGGTATTTAAAACATACAAACTTAAGTTTGAAACGCTGATATATCCTATATTTCTTATCTATTATGTTTACCGTACATACACAATCATACATGTGAATGTAATCGTTTTTTATTGGAATAAATGAAATGTCATAAAAGCATGTCATATTGTTTACTTGACCGCTGGACCTATGTCACATTACACGCATATACACTTCGTGGGCCATAATATAAAACAAAGTGCTTACATAAAAGTAGGCAAAAATGTTGATGCATGGTTACCACTGGATTTTGTAACCGAGCAATTTAGTGAGTTTATCATTGTAAGGTTTGTAAAATGCTTCAAGTTTTTCCACCGATTCGGGCTCGGGGGTGGGTTTGCCCTCTCCGGTAGTCCTGCTCTTCTGCGCCCCCATACAGTACGACCGGCCGTTCACCTTGGGACAGTAAAATCCCGTGTGCTTGTTGACCACAAAGCTTAAGCGGCCCACAGACGATGGAACGTTTACGAACTGCTGAATGTGCAACATTACATCAGCAGGCTTGTTTATTAGTTCCTTGCCCGTAACAAGAAGGATGTCTTTGCGGGAATAGGACGACAGAAACTGCGCCAAGTCGTACACATACACCCCGCGGGAAACAATGGTCTGGTCAAATTTGTCGGAGTCAAATCGCAGAGTATCGAGGTATTTTCCGAACTTTTGCTCATCATGTTGGTAGGTTGATTTCTCGGCGGCCGCGTTGAGTTGCGTGATTGAGTGGTCGACGATTTGTAAAAACGAACGATCTTTTAGGGATTTAAACTGTCAAGATAAACTGATTGTTAACGGCTGTAACGAGTCTGGAAATGAATATACAGCCTTTTGTTTGACACCCTGCGTCAAGGTTGTTACATTGCAAGGGTCTTTGAAGCAGACAGATGACATTTCCTTCCAATCACGTTTGTCACGCTAGGATGACCGAAGCTTGCTTAAACACGCTTTAGACGCTATACGATTTTTGTTGTGGGTAAAAAATCTCACCCAGCGTTGAAAGATGAAGTTGTGATAGTCAGAAAAGGCTCTTCGAACAGGATCGCACAATAGGAACACCAGCTTCTCAGGCTTCTCGTCCCCCATTTTATCGAAAGATTCGGGCGCGGTCGTGCAACTGTGATGCGAAATCGCAATGGCTTTCTTGGGATATTTTTCCTTTGCCTTTTTAACGGCTTTCCTACGAAAAAATGCATGAATTTAATACAACGACATATTTGTAGAAAAGCATCGTAGCCTACGTAGTCTTTTATTGTGGCAAAAACGTAGTAAACATGGAGAGTCAGGATCTTTTGGCATTAAACAGAAGAACCGAGTTAGCAGGATTCAACCATAGGCTACTTTATATGTTGACAACTAAAAAGTAAGATGATTTAAACTTAAAAGAAGGATAACTTGTTAATCGGACTCGGATGCTTGTTTAAATTACTACACCGATGTTGGTTACCGCAATGTTGGAATATCCATGCAGCCTTGGGGCGCCTGCTGTTGAATGAGATGAATTGCTGGATGGAGGCGTACCATGTGTTTCATGAACCCAGAGCCACATTTCTTCACGCTCACCAAAGCAAACTGAAAAATTACCAAAACAGAATATATCAAACCCTCGGATCTGTATGTTTGAATTTCATTTTTTTGTTCATTGCATTCAGACAATTGAGTGAAAAAGGTTGAGGATGTAGGCTTTCCTTAATTGGCATCATCACATCGGGCTGGTTTTGTTTACGTTTTGATTTATTACATTAGGTTTTAAACTTTTCAGTAAAAAAAGTGTCATTTGTACCACCAATCTCT
>QXVZ01020606.1:0-33290 GCA_008931825.1 Phallusia fumigata | reverse complement strand
AACATATTGCACACATACAACAACAAATGATATTTTTGATTGTCATTAAATGTGGACTATTGACTCAGGTGTAATGTCTACTGCTTTTTGTTGAAAAAACTCTCATTGAACAATTTTATTTCTGTGGTTAATGTTGACACTCATTGACAAATAGTGTAGAACCTACTTGGGTGGAAATAATATCTTGGTGAAAAATTAATAGGCAGCCAACACTTCGAAGAATGTTACCTCAACGGTTAATCACAGAGTTTGGAACATGGGATGCACTATAAATGTTATACACTTGATTAAAGCTTTTGTAATTGAAAAAATACAAACAATTATGTTTTTGTAAAGTTTTTGGAAACAATTTCACTTCACGTTTACATCAGTTAATTTCTGATTTGCCTTAAAGGACAGAAAAAGTGTGCGTTAAACAGAAATTGCCACTGATTCTTTGCCATTTTAAGAAAGGTTGTAACATACAGCATCTAACTTCATGCCCTTGCTCTTGACAAAAGCGAAGCGAAATACACTTGTATAATACAGTTGTCGCAAATAGATGGTAGATGTTTTATCTCCAGTAGTCTCCATCAGGCAAAGTTTTCATCTTTAAGGACCCGTCAGCCCCACAGGTCAGAATATGTTCCTCTGTGGCAATAATTTGGACTGTTCCCGAGCCAAAGTTGCGAAACAAAGAGGACCGAGCATGCTCATGGTTGCTCACATATTTCAATTTGTGAGTTAAGGTGTCCCATACTTTTACAGCACCACTAGCAGATCCTGTCACATAGAACCGTTCCTGTGGGTCAATCGCCAAGCACTTGACTGAAGATTCATGGGCAGTAAACCTGTTGACCGGCCCATGTAAGCAACGGTCATCAAAGACGGACATATGACCATTTTTTCCACCCACCAGTAGGGTTCTGTATCTTGGCATGTATTGAATGCAGTATGCCCCAGTTGTTTCATGTGTGGTAAAATCTGCAAAACCGGAACAAACTGTTGTTAAATTTTGTTGAGATGCTAGTTTAAGCCTGTGTCCTTAAATGCCAAGACTTCATTTTAAATGTACTGATAGTTATGTATATTTTTAAAACACTTTTGGCAGAGCACCAGTAAACTTTTTCACTAATTCAGCTTTTCAACCTATAGCTTAGAAATTATGCAAAATATTTGCAATTCCAAAAAAATATTTTGAAACACACCTTTCACAAGAATGCTCCTTTTTGGCATCAATGTATCCCAGATTGCGACATTTTTGTTAGTGCTAGACAAACCAGCAGTAACAACAACGCTGGCAGATGAAATGTAGCAACAGTCATTCACCCCACGATCATGGCACATATGTCGCAGAAAAGGCTTTGAGGCATTACTAACTTGCCACATCATCAAATAACCATCTGCATCCACAGAACTGATCTTGTTACCGAGAGCACTGAAATGCACATTGGATACTTTGGCAAACTGGCCAGGGGTCTGGTATTGTGAAATTTGTTGCTGATGTCCCCATTCCCACATGCATACACCACCATCACGGTTGCCTGTGAGATAATATGGCAGTGTTGGATGTGATTCCATCCTTCTGACTCCATTAACAGGCCTCTTCATCAAGATGTTAGCACCCTGGCCAGTTTGGCTGGTGCTTGACCACGGCACTGCAGAATGAGAACCTGGAAGAAAAATTGGCGGAACTTTTGGTGTTTTGTTTGGAACAGAAACAAACAGAAAATCCTCATCATTTGGGTGTGTTGCAGTTCCGCTGGATTGAGAAGAGAGGTCATCAACCCATGTCCAGTTGTCAGCCGCTAATAAGGTTGACAGATCCAATTCCTGAATGTCCTTTGCTGAAGCAAGAGCAATGCAGTTTGAGTTGACCTTATTAATGCAAAAAGCAGCGAGGAGATCCGACTCTTTGTGCAAAATTTTTACTTTGCCTCCAAATTCTCCAACAGATTTAGTTGAAACTACTTCAACATCATCACTTTCTTGCACAGAAATCATGCTGCCCTCGTACTCATAACTAACAGTTTCTGTCGCTTTGCGATGAAAAATGTATTTGATAAACATCTCCTGAAGATGTTCCTTTTTAACTAAACTGTGCCAGAGTCGCCGACATCCCATACAATCTTTGCTCGAACCATCAAAGGGTGTATTATTTGCCTCCAACATGACTCTGTACTTCAACATTGCCGGTCTTTGTGCTGGGGAATCTGATGTGGCAGCAACATAATTTGCATTTTTTAAAGAAGGCAGAAACCCACTTGGCGGACCTCCACACTCATCGACTTGTTTCATCAGCTCTGATCGCCACTGTTGAAGAAGTTGTAACATAGCACAAAGCAAAGGGGAGTTTGAACTAAGCTCATTTAAATCAAATCCTGCAAGCAAGATGAATGATTGTAGATTGTTGGCTGCTGTCTCTACAACACTCAAACGCATTAATTTCCAACTATATGAATTGCTGTCATCTTGTTCGATTTGCTCATTACCATCAGGGTTAATGTCGAAATCTTCCATATCATCAACAGTAGATCCTAATGAAGATACCGATGAGCTATCATCGCTTTCAGCATCAGAATCAAATCCCAGTCCTTCATCACTCAAAGGGGGCATAAAAGGTTTGGTAAGAAACCAATCCCATAGACTTGTTTCAGGTGGAACAAATTTTTCACGATAGGCAGACTGTTCCTGACCTCCAGATGAACTCATGCTTGTTTTCCTATCATTTGCATGAAGCAGCTTATGATTGAGACGCTCTCTGAGCTTATGGCCTCCAGACAAAGATGGCTGTTGATCAATACTTAACCTCGATTTTGCATATTTTACATGAAGTTTTACCCCACCCCCAAATACAGCATTCCACATTTTACTACCCAACTGGTGGTTGGTAAGTCTGTACATCAGGGCAGTGTTGTGGGTGTGGAGAGCATGAATTAGCAAGCTTACATAGACAGCAGTGGTTGCTTCACAAAGCAAGGTTATGATCTTGGTTCTGCTCTCAGCATGAGATATTTCCGCATTGAGCATAGACTGAAGAACAGCCACACCAGGCCACTGTGTGGGTAGAGTAGTTGGAGCAACATATGCAGATGGATGAAGCGGAGTCTGCTGCAAATAAGATGCTGAAAACACTTGTGATGGAGAATGGCCCAATGAGCATGCATCAAACGATCCAACTGAAACTCCATCTGCTTTTAGCAACTGAGAGTTATAGCTTGGGGTGCTGGTATCACACAAACTTTGATATATACAAGAAGAAAGAGTACTGGCTTGACTGCACAACAGAATAGTTTCTTGGAAATTTGTTGTGGATTTTGGGTGAGGAACACTGGTAAACAGGAGAGAACTTCGTAGTATGTCCTTGGTCATGTGACTCAGATGTGTTAATGGATCAGCGACCACCGTTTTGCACATGGCAACCACCGAAGTTATTAATGGAATGTTTTCGCTTGGATGTGGAAGTGGCGAAGACAGACTGTGGGTTGAACTTCTGTCTTGCAGAGATTCCTGCAACAATAACAACAACTCCATCCTCATTGTTGCAAGGGAGCCAAAAGCCGAATCGTGAAGGTTGCAGTAAGAAAGCAGGGTCCTTAAAAAATTGTGATGTCGCTGAAGCCATTTCCTTCTACGTAGAAGAGCAAGTCTGCGAGATTTCCAATCATGGTTGTCAGCAAGGATAAGTTCATGAAGAGATGGTGGTGGATTCATGCTACCAATACCCGAGATGCTTCCCACGGATGTGCTATCTTCATTGTCACTGGAAGAGTCATCATGAAGCGACTTTTCCATAGGAGGCTTTAAGCTTTCATCAACATCAAATTCATTCAAGCCAAACACACGATGGAAGACATTGGAAGCATTTTCAAGCCAGACATACAGCTTGGACCGCAAAAGCCCACCGTCAGTGCAGTATGCATGTGATATGGCCTTAACCTCTTGCACAAATATTTTAAAACAGGCTGTCATGCGTAAGTGGTGGGCAAAGACATCATGCTTTGTGTTTGATTTTTCTTCAACCAAAGACTTCTCAATTGGTTCTGGATTCAAAGAGGGAATATTGGTAACCACCGGAACAATTTCATTGTCATCTGATTCATCATCTTCCTCACTCCAGTCCAACTCAAGTTCCTCACTACCACCAATATTAACAGGCTGACTCCAATCCACACTTATGGGCTCTTCCTTGATAACTTCAATTTGTCGATCTACAGGTTCATCAACAGGCTTAGCAGTCATAGATGGTTCATGCCATTCACATACTTTAGGCAATTTTGTCAGTGAGTCAAGAGCCAGCAAGGGACACCCTGCCTCCAAGTGAACAACTGCTGTCATGAATATAAGTTGTCTTTCTTCATTGTTTACACTGGTTAAAGATCCTGATTTATTGCTTGGTAGAGCAGCTACGCCTTTAGCTCCACTCATTTGTGCAGAATTTCTTAGCAAAATTGGATGAGACCGCAGGTAAATGTAAAAGTTAAATATGTCTGTGATATCCTCATATCTAACTTTATGCAGTAAGGTGCTAACTGCTAGGTGATATTTTCCAAGGATCCAGTATGCCATGCTCCTTAAAAAAGCATCACTGTGGGGTTGCTTAATACTATTTTTATTTTCAGGATCTCCCAGTACTTGGACTTGTAGCAACTGGTGATGGGTTACATCTGTATTCTCCCTTAAGCGACAAATAATCAATGCCAGCTGAATATCTTTCATCTTTTCGATACAAACTTCCACAGCATCTTTTACTGATCCTGACAAAAGAAAAAATGCAGCAGCCTCCTGGAACCGTTGTTTGCCCATCAGGGCAAAGGCATTCTTCAATGCAGCACGTCTCCATCGCTCCTCTGTAAAATTATGCTGGAAAAACTGCAGCATCCGTGAGTCTTTGACTGATCGAAACAACCCACATAGGACAGATTTCTTATTCAAAGCCAAGTAAAACAGAGCTGCATCAAGTGGCTCATTGTTCTTCAAAAACGCTGCCCTTGCAGTCTGCTCAATAAGCTTGCGAAGTAATACAGTTGATCGAATCCACCAGCCGGCACCCATGGCCTGAAGTTCTTTCCATTCTGGTGCACGGCGCTGCACACTTGGCAATAATGACAAGATTTCCTCCTCAGCCTCGGAATGAAATGCCCAAGCAAAGTGACATGTGTTGAGACCTTGTTTGAGCAATGTTGCTCTGTTTGATGCAGGTAGTGAGTTAAGCAAACACAGGTGATTGTGGAGTGCCATCACATATCTCAATCCACAGTTATCTAGGGCACCAGCTCCGCCACCTGAAACTGCATATCCCCTTTCTCCTGCTGTAAGTCCCATGGCACCTTGGCTGTTGGTGTAACTTGTCTCACTTGCAGAGTGCTTTAAATTAGAAGCATTTGTCAGTTCTAGTGTGTCAGCAAGGGCCATCAATTCCATTTGGTCAAAACTTGACAACCCTGGCAACTGATTATGAATAAGAAACTCATGGATTACATGACAGTGCTCTTTGCCAAAGTAGTTTGGCTCTAATTTTGATAAGTCAATTTTTTCATCTGACTTCTTTCCTTTTTTGTTACTTGCCGTGATTCCAAGAATCTCATCAAGTTCATCATCAATTGTTGTAACATCCTCTTCCTTTTCCATATCCATAAAAAAATCCTCCAAAATTTCTTCTGTATTTGCCTTGGTTTGTTCTTTTGTGGCTTGTGCATTTTTACTTTCATCCAGGTTAGATTTAATTTTGCCATCTGGTCCTAGTAGCTCGAACAATGACAGTGGAGTGACATTGCTGCCCGAACTACATAACTGCTCAGAAAACTGAAATTTCTCAAACTGTAAGACTTCTGGACAACATGTGGTGTCACGATAATCTCCATTCATGCAAATAGACAAGTGAATGAGCACCGACCTTACAACATCCAAGTGTCCACTGTTTAGCAATTCATAGAGGACATGAGGATGGTACTGTGGCAGGGATGGGCACAGTTTGTCAACCAATTCTGAAAGGCCAAAGACAAGTTCTCGATCCACTTGAGTGCCAGCATCTCCTGATAATTGTTTTGGACTTTTCACATCTTGATTGCTTTGTCCATCAGACATCCATTGGCTAAACACATGCATTTCTGTTGTGCTTGCCACAACAAGCATCCCATCTCTAGCCCAAGACACAGTTACAGCACTGTTGCCTGCATGTTTTTGTCCATGTCCAGTAGTTTTGCAATTCTCCACAGACTGACAAACATCAAGATCTGCCACTTTGCTCCAGTGCATTAATTTGCATCCTATCTCTATATCCTCAACTTCCTGTGGTGAGTGGCCATAAAGCTTTAAACTTTCCTCAGCATGCCTGAGCTTACTGGAAGCCAGTTTCTGTCTTGTGTGCAAGTCCAAAGAGTGCTGCTTAGTCATGCGATGCTTTGTTGGTGATATTCCATCATCTATCTGTCTCTTAGTTTTGCTGTTAGACAAAGTGGGATCCCTTGGAGTAAGGGCATAAATTTGCAAATGTGTGGCAACACCAACGACCAGAAAGAAGGAACCTTCCTCTTGTGAGAGCCAATCTAGATGAAAACTTTGGTGATCCCAACTATCCACATTGTGGAATGCAGAAAATTCAATGACATCTTGTTCTTTCCAATTTGAGCCACCACTTGAGGCACATTCATAAACAGTGACAACAACATCTTCAAAGTTTACAATTGATAAGCAAGCAAGCAAAGTTGGATTAGCAGCCTTGATCATGATGGGCCTTCCTCTCAGGGCTATGCTACATTCAGCTGGTTGGTGGGTTGTTGTACTGTAATTTTTTAACAGACTCCAGGCACATTCACGCTTGGCGGTTTCTTTGTTTTGACTTACTGTACAAGACCAGAAGTACATGTTTCCATTATCACAGGCTGTGCACAAATGATAAGGGGCTGGGTAAAGGTGATTTTCTTGTTCAGATGCAAACAGCAATGTAAACCTTCCAGCCCATGAACAAGCACTGACAACATTGCAGTTTTCAGGAAACGAAAGCCGTTGCTTGCACAATTTGTTCACATGAACATTGACATAGGAAAACACTGTTGGTGACTGGTCTTTATTTTCTTCCTCACTTTCCTCATCCGAAGAGTCTGACATCTGAACAGTTGTTCTTCTATTTCTTGCACCACGCACTGAAGCCATATTAGCAGAAAATGTTATGCTCCATGTGTGCAACCAGGCCTGATGTTCTGACTCTTCCAGCATGACAACAAAAAAAGGTTTGTGAAATTTCATTGACATGTGAGATTCCCGGCTACCAGTTTCCATGATGTTGGATGGAAAGGTTTCTAGAAACACAATTTTACCCCAGGGCCTATCCTGATCTTTGCTCATAGACAAGTGCAGCAAACAACCAGGATGTGCTGATGACTGCTGTGAGACTAGACTTTGCTGCAAAACATCCAATGATTCCATGGGTGTCATTGGGGATAAAATATCTGCCAAAATCTTACCGGCATCAACTACAACTTGGTACACTTGCAGTTTGTTCTCGCTTAAAGCAATTAAGGCCGTACTTGGGGAATTATTTTCAATTCCTAAGCACCAGCTTGGAAATAGCACTGGGAACCATGCGACATTGTTAAACAAATGCTCCTTCTTGCATCCTACCCTAGCTAGTTCTGACAAACCCCCAGAGTATGAAAGTGGGCCAATTGGATCCATTCTCCATAGTATAAGCTCACTTTGCTTTGGAACCACAGTTGATGTCTGGTGACTAGCAGTGGTGACCATCAGGGGAAGAAGGGGGTGAGATAATATGCCTGAAAGGTGAAAACAATGGCCACAAAAACGTGCACTGTGAGATATACTGGTGATTGAAGCAAAGTCACTTGTATCAGTAAAGGCAATTTGCCAAAGATTAAGGCTGCCATCTTGATGTTTACTCAAAAGCTGCACACTTGAAAAAATTGTTCTGCTCTGTAATTCATTGGCAGTTGTTTTCGACTGAAAGCTCATGTAACTTGTGGAGTGCAGTATGTTTTGTTCAGTTGTGTAGTTGACAAATAAAATCATTCTTGGGCAAAGAGTTGCTGCATCTCCACTTGAAAATGCCAAAGGGATGCGAGATGAAAAGCAGACTTGTGGCTGACAGATTTTCCCAGGTCGGTCTTCATCCAACCATTCAATATGCCACATAAGCAAAGAACCATCTGATGGATGAATGCTATAAAGAGCATCGCGTGACTCACGCCAGGTGTTTATAAGTTTCTCCAAAGTGCCATGCGAATATGAACTTTCATCTTCATGACCATCCATAACTTCAGAAGGTGTCCCAAGTTTATAGTCATAATGTGAAACAGTCTCCAAATGTTCTGTACCTACTTCAGGGTGTGTGTACTTGTTTTGCACCATTTGCATTTGATGGTATTTGTTGTTGAGCCAATGGACAGTAAACACAGATGGTGTATTTTCATTTGAACAATCGTTTACTTGGTTGGGAATAGTGAAAGCAGGCAAAAGTGGGATATCAGATATTGGGTTGATTGAAGCAGCAATATGGAAGTGTCGTATATCATGGTGCGTACAACTTCCATGTAAAGGATTAGTAAAAGTCATGTCAAGATTGCCAAAGGCTGGAGTGCTGACTGCACGCTTTGCAGAGTCGGTGTCAGTTTCCTCCTTTTTGCGTTTCCGTTGAACAGATGATGTTGGAGTTGCTTGAAATCGCAGCTGTCCAGAAATTGGTTGTTTAGTTTCGCACCAAATTCTACAAATTTGATCTTGACATGAACTGATTAGAGTGTTTGAGAATCGGTCGTTACCAGCCAAAACAAAGTTTTTTCTCCATTCAAATCCTATCACTGGTTGTGGATGCATAAGGTATGTAAATGTAAAGTCATAAGCAATGTTGTCAAAGTGATCCTGTGTAGATCGTGTAGAAGGTGTTGGATACCAGAGACTTGTCTTTTTTCGATGTTGGCGGCTATACCAGACCTTTATCATGCATTCTCCACCAGCGATGGATGCAAATAAGGGACAAACTGATGTGTTAGGAGAAAATGACAACACAACTGGTTTTTCATCCAAACCACTACCCCAACAGTGAAACCAACTTGGTTCTTTTAGATTTTGTGTAGGCCTTTCATCAGAGATTTGAAAAGAAACATTTCCTGTTGCCACAGATGCAACACTTTGTGAGGACCACAAACTGATTACTGAACTTCCAACAAGAAGTTGATCTCCAATATAGTTCCATGATAAAATTCGGGCATCGCCCAATGAATCCCCAATAGCAAATGATGAGGTTCTTTTCCAGGCATACAGTCTAACCGCAGCATCTTCTAACTGTTTTGGGGAAAATATGACAATTACTTTGCCATATGCAACAGAAATATTTCCACTGGTTTCTGTACAGTCCAATGCAGTTATTATTACATCCTCTTCACTGGCAATAATTTGGATTGGTTCGTGCGACGAGCATGAAATAACAAGGTCACATCCAGAACCATATGCCCAAAATGTAAAATCATTTATTTTTCCAACACTGTAGCAGTTATTTCCAGGATTCGCTGATCCAGTCAAAACTTGGTGTCTTTTCATCTTGCCAGTATCAGCTAATTACAACTTAAATGTATTGCGTTTTTGTTAGTCAGTAACCGTGAACGACAAATTACTCATCTGCAATAAAATAAAGATAACAAAAACCGTAGCAGAACTTTCGAAGCTGTGTGTGCAGCAGCGCAAGTAAAACATTAATTAATATAATTTACAACAAATTAATTCTATGAATTGTAAAATAACCCGATTTCACTCACGAACACCATAAAATGTACATTACAAAAAATTAACATTGCAAAAGCTGCCGCTAACAAATTGCCGTGTGTCCGGATGCAAACTTTGTCTCTATGGACAAGTCACATGCTGCATTTGATATTTTTCTCTCATATTTTATAAATAGTGCTGGTCCCATTTGGTGACAAAACATGTGTCCTGGACGCATTTTTAGTACACATCGAAAACGGGGATTATCAACTAGTTTACTGTGCAGAAAAACCGTTGACAAACATTTGTTACCTTTTTTGACATGGATATCTATGTTTTAATGAATTCGCGTATTAGGGATTTATTTGTTTCCTGTCACTCATCCGACATGCTGTGTCATGTTGGCTGATGCGGGAGTGTTGCAACTTGCAAGAGTAATGTTGGGAGGCACGGACGTACTATTATTATTTTTCCTACATAAATGGTGGTTTGACAGGACCTGTTTGAAAACTACTGAAGCAGAAAATGTACATAACTTTATGGGTATTTTTTATTTGGGTACAAAAACTAAACAAACCATTACTTTATTGATGAAGCTCTGTGATGTAAATTTTGGTGTGGTGTGGTGTTGTGTTTCACAGCTTTGAATTACATTTACATACATTTTTTGTTGAACTATTATAGAAACTACCAATCTAACTAAACAAATTTAGAAAAATGGCATCTGTTCAATCACTCCAATGCTCACAAAGGCTTGCTGTTACTGTAATGAAGGAGTATTACAAGTTGGGATCTTGTTCTATGTATTCCATGTTTCATTCTCGAAGAAATTTACTGACCTTGCAACATCGACAACACAACCAACTTCGTTTCTACACTGGGTTACCCAGAAACACAATAATTTTGTTTGTTCCCCAGCAAGAAGCATGGGTTGTCGAAAGAATGGGAAAATTTTATAAAATACTAAATCCGGTAATAATTTATTACATAATAACATTTGACTACCCTATAGGTGTTTAAAAGCATTTTTTGTGGTTTTAAAGGGCCTAAACATCCAGATTCCGTATTTAGACAAAATAAAGTATGTACAAGTTTTGAAGGAGCAAGCTATAAAAATACCTGAACAGAGTGCTGTGACAAAAGGTAAGCATATTTTGACTATATTGTTACCTGGGTATACTGTGAAGCAGAATCAGTTGTTAAAGTATTCAATTGCGAAGAGTTGTTTGTACTATATTGTCGGCATAACCTTTTGCACCCTGCGTTTGATTTGCAAGACAATGTTGGACTGCACATTGATGGAGTTTTATATGTACGAGTGGATGATCCTTACAAAGCCAGTTATGGTGTTGAAGATCCTGAATATGCTGTAACACAACTTGCCCAAACCACAATGAGATCAGAAATAGGTTTGTACTGAAAAGCTTATAGGCTGGCATTTATAACAGAACACTAGTGCGTCATGAGCAAACTGACAGATTGAAGGGGGTTGTTATCATCAACAATTTCTTACTATGTTTTGTGAAGTACAATATGTTGGATAACATTTTGCACCAGTTTCAGTCTAGTTTGTAGTAGCTTCTATTTTGTTTGTAGGAAAATTAACCCTGGACAGCATTTTCCATGAAAGAGAAATATTAAACATTAACATTGTGAAAGCAATCAACACTGCATCTGAGGAGCCATGGGGAATCCATTGTCTTCGTTATGAAATAAGAGACATCCAGGTGGGTGCATCATCTTCTATGTAGTGTGATAAATTTGACCTTTTATTTTGCAAACATAGTGTAAACATATTACACAAACCAGGTCCCAAAACGTGTGCAAGAAGCAATGCAGATGCAAGTTGAAGCAGAAAGAAAAAAGCGTGCCTCAATTTTGGAGAGTGAAGGTAGAGCTTTTTTTAGTATTTAACTAGGTGATATTAACATTCACTTTTCTTTTAGGGAGCAAAGAATCTGCCATCAATGTGGCAGTTGGAAAACGTCAGTCCCAGATTCTTGCCTCAGAATCTGAGAAGATCGAAAAAATTAACAAAGCAGAGGGTATAACTGATTAAGCTGTTGTCCAAGTCTTTAAAAATCTTATTGGTTTCTCAGCAAATAATGTTAATTTAATTAATTTTAAGAAAAGGGAATGCTACGCTTGTACAAAAATGTTCACACCTTTTTAACACAGGAGAAGCAAAGGCCATACTTGCAACAGCCAAAGCCAAAGCTGATGCAATTGCAGTAGTCGCAAATGCCTTGTCAAAAAGAGTAAGTACATGCAAAATGTGATATTTTGTTCTTGTAAAACAGTAACTTGCCCATACTTACCTCTTCTCAATGCTTCCTATGTGTTTTTTAGCATGGAGCGAATGCTGCTAGCCTAACTGTGGCTGAGCAGTATGTCAATGCATTTGGAAATTTGGCTAAAGAGGGAAACACCATATTATTGCCAACCAACACAGGGGAGGTGTCAAATATGGTTGCGCAGGTTCGAGAAGCTGTAGAACTGTTTTGAGCATTTTAATAAAAAAGTGCCCCTTTTTTGTTTGCTTTCAGTTGCTAATCGATGTAAATACAGCTTAAAAATGTTACGTTTTTTGTTTGCAGGCAATGAGCATTTATAACAACCTCAACCCAAAACCGAAAGAAAGCACCTCTGAAGAAAGTAACCTGACGGAAATTATTCCAGAAATTGAAAATGATCCTACTGAGGAATTACTCAATGACCTTGACACCGACGAAGACTATTTTCTTGACCCTCAGGATCATGAGAAGGACTTGTAATACTGTTTTGTGTTCAAACAAAATTTTGTAACTTTAAGTAACGCTGTTTGTGTAAGCGCGTTATGTCGAATGATTTCGGTGCACAAGCAAATGTGCGTTCGTGCGCAAATGGTTGTTGTTCGCGTTTTAAGTACAATTCGTTACACATCGAAAAAAGGATGTTTTTTAAACAATTCGTAGTTGAACAACGGACACTACAACGGGGTATCTATTTATGTTTTGCAATAAAACTTCCGCTACCACCGTCTCTTTAACAGCGTATTTACCCGGTGTACGGAGGAGCTTGGCTTTTTGTCAAGCTTGCAACGCAAGAAAAAGTAAAAACGATTAAAAAACCAAAAATACAAACTTTTACATTTTTGTCTTGACTTGTATTCTTTGAAACAACTTACCTTTACTTTTTATAGGAGTTTTTTAAATCAATAAAGAAAGGTATGACGCGAATTATTCGTTGTTTTGCGTTAAAGTTTTTGAGTAGCCCCCTTTATAAAACACATTACTAGGAACATTACCGTTTNAACAACGGACACTACAACGGGGTATCTATTTATGTTTTGCAATAAAACTTCCGCTGTCACCGTCTCTTTAACAGCGTATTTACCCGGTGTACGCAGGAGCTTGGCTTTTTGTCAAGCTTGCAACGCAAGAAAAAGTAAAAACGATTAAAAAAACCATAAATATAAACTTTTACATTTTTGTCTTGACTTGTCTTCTTTGAAACAACTTACCTTTTTATAGGAGTTTTTTAAATCAATAAAGAAAGGTATGACGCGAACTATTCGTTGTTTTGTAAGTTTTTGAGTAGCCCCCTTCATAAAACACATTACTAGGAACATTACCGTTTCAGAGGTGCGGAAAGCTACTAATTTTCAAAGAATTGGTCACGAAGCTAGTTTATTGACTGCATTCAGTTGCCCAAACCAGCGGTCCGGCAACCTGCGACTCTTTCATGCCTCTGTATTCAAGGAAAAGCCCGAATGGCTCCAATGCTGAAGCTTACCGGCCTTTGGCCGAAACCTTTTTTCTGTCGGGCATTTTTCCTTTCCTCGGTGGGGTTTTTATGATGGCATGCAGGTTTACTCCAACATCTGTAATACATTTATGCAAATTAAGGCAAAAAACGGTTGTTGGTGTTGGGGCTTTCGGCTGCTGCTGCGGAGGCAAAATAAAAAACTTACACGAATCTACTGGCCCGGTAATTTTTGCGCGTGTTTTTGATGGTGATTGTTGTTCTTCGCCACTCTGTTTTGAAAACCGTTGACAAAATGATCGAGGTGAAGGATTTGTGATTTGCGGGTAAATTTTCACAGGTGCCCTAAATTCAAATTAATTCTTTGCGGTTATGTGATTAAAGCGGTACATCAGCTTTGTTATATTTTATTGCTAAGTGTAATTTTGCAACTTAATGATGCAGCTTAATGGCGCCGGCGGCAGCAGCGAGGCAGGCCAAGCCATTAGCCAGCCCAACTGTTTGCAATTGCCCCTATGTGTGGAGTTTTCTGGAAATTACCAGACGTGGTTTGCCCTGCGTCTTTAGGAGTCTATTCTGATGATAATTCGAATCAAACCTTTTGCAAAGCACGATTTTACCTTTGTTACTCCATGATGTCCAAAGTGCGGACCGCTGCGGCATTTTATTTTTATGTATCCCACAGCTGTGGTTCTAAATTGTGTGGCACATGTTTGGATTACCCACCAAAGTTTGGATTAGGCTTTTGGCATTGAACAACATGCTCTTCACTGTTTTCAGCACGCAAAAGCTTTCCTTAAAACTTTGTTTAGTGGCCAAAAGGAAGAGTGCATAGTACTGACTACTGACGCGACACAAATTGAGTAATTTGGCAATGGCAGATCGTTTACCTGATTAAAATTGACCATCATAACAAAAAGTTAACAACAAAAAAACAAAAAGCCACTCCATGCTATTCTCATTTAAAGTACACATCGATTCAAAAATAGTTGATCAAAGCTATAGTTAGTTCTTATTTTTTCATTACTAACTGATCCATGTTAAATCGTAGCAAAAATTTTTACATTTTTTGTTTCTTGTGCAGGTTTTTGTAACTTGTTCGCAAATCATGAGCACCCAGTACAGCATACTATTCAAGCAGGAGCAGGCACATGAAGATGACATTTGGGCATGTGCATGGGGCAAAAGTGAAAAAGATGGCACTGAACATATTGTTACAGGTGCTCTTGATGACAAGGTAAAGTGTTGGAAATGGGTGGATGAGCAGCTTGAACTTAAGTGGGTTTTAGAAGGTCACAGACTAGGTATTTTGTCAGTCGCCATCAACCCATCAGGCACCATTGCAGCATCTAGCTCACTGGATGCTCATATAAGACTGTGGGATCTTGAGTCTGGAAAACAACTTCGTGCAATTGATGGTGGAACAGTGGAAACCTGGACTGTTGCATTCTCACCTGGTGGGAATCATATTGCAACAGGTGGTCAAAGTGGAAAAATTATAATAATCAATGTTGATGATGGCAGAAATGAGGTGGAGTTGGATACCAGAGGCAGGTTTACTTTAAGCATTGCCTACAGTCCAGATGGGAAGTATGTTGCTTGTGGTGCCATGGATGGTATTATCAAGGTATTTGATGTTGCAAGTCAGAGATTGTTGCATACTTTGGAGGGTCATGCTATGCCTATTCGGTCTTTAGCGTTTTCTCCTGACTCACACCGTCTTGCAACAGCATCAGATGATGGACAAATCAAAGTATATGATGTGAAGAATGCAACTTTTATACACACACTCAGTGGTCATGCTTCATGGGTGCTTGATGTTGCTTTTTGTCCTGACAATGTTCATTTTGCATCCTGTTCATCCGACAAGAGTGTGAAAATTTGGGACGGCAGCACTAGACAATGTGTCAACACATTCTATGAACATAGAGACCAAGTGTGGTCATGCTGCTACAATAACAATGGTTCAAAAATTGTCTCAGTGTCAGATGACAAGTCTGTCCATATTTATGATTGCCCTATATAGGACCCCATGTAGTTGCATTTCGAAAAATATTGATTGCTGATGCCAAAGCACAAAGCTAGATTTTTTTATTGTGACAGTAATATGTGATAGTTCAATGATTTAGTGTGCTTTTGTTTTCGCATTTACCCAATGTTGTTGTAATGAATATTTTGCTTTGTAGAGTCAAGACTATTAAAGATTCCGGTCTTACAATGACTGAAAAATTATTAAGAAAATTGCTTTACAATCCAGAGAGTGTGTTTCATATGTCCATAGAGGACTTTCAGAAGCTGTTTCCTTCCCAACTAAGGTAACATTTATTTATACGTATGCATGTGCAAAATTTTTGCATCAATGTAGGGTATGGGTTTGATTAAATTTCTGAGCTAAAAAGGCTTTTAATGACTAGTAAACTTTGATATGAAGTGTTTATTGGTAGACGCCCATATGATGTGATTTTTAATTGTAACAATATATTGAGTGTCTGCAGAGAACAAAATGCCTTAGTTTACGTGCATTTGTTATTAATCTACAAAACTAATTTGTTTGTTGTACATTTCAAGATCTGCATTAGAAGTTGACAGTTTGCACAAGGCTATACAAGAAAAGGAGTATGAAAAGTTTAAAGCACTAAAAGCGGATATTAAGGAATACCTACAGCAACAAGTGGGTTTGTTTTTGTTTTGTTTTTCTTTCCTTTAAAGTGTTCTGTTGTGTATTGCAAGAAAGCTACCTCTTCCAGTGCTGCAGACACTGACTATGTTCTTGAAATGATGGAAACATTGCATCTTAACCTCGAAAAGGTACTTGCACTGGTAGTGACTTTGACTTCAAAGCGTTAGTAAAACCGTATTAGGTGTACCTAATATCATGGGTTGAAGGTTTACTTTCATGTTTGCAGGACAAAGAGGTTATATCTGATGTGGAACAAAATTTGGAATGTATAACTGAGTCGTAAGTATAACAACTGGATGACAGTGAAATGCAATGGTGTGTTGTAGCAGGTCACATGTTAATTTGCACAATCATGTAAAATGCCCAAAAAACGTTAAGTAAATTTATAACTGTTATTTAGATATTTTGAATACCTGGAAATGCAAGCCAGTGAATTAGAATATCAATGCAATATGTCTCCTCAAAAATATGATCTCCATGAACAGGTAAATATTTACTTGGCAATGCTGTATTCAAAACTTTAACTCAAACTTACCATCTTTTGTAAAAACAGGAATTGCAATCCCATGTTGAACTGTTAAACCTGCCAAGCTGAAATGGCAAGCGGATACCTGTACTTTTGGAACATGTATGGTTATTTTAATGAGCAGCTGGGGCATACTTGCTGTCTGCTAGTGTAAAAGTCAAGGTGAAGTTTTACTGTCAACAACATGATGTGATTGTGTTTTTGATTTTCCCACCCATGTTTTTCCACCAAAATTAGTACCCCCTTGTCACTCTGCATTTGTCACCATTTTGTCATGTTTTTTATGAATCAAAAATCCCTTAAAAATTTATTGAAAGATGTTGCATATGTTATACAGTTTCCAGAGTCAGATTAAAGGCAACTTTTACACAAAATAGCGTTTATGTGAAAACAGTTTTGTACCCTTTTTTGACACACATGTGACCAAAAACAATTTTGCTACAGAAGGAAAAAAATTTTTCCACCACTTAAAAATTGCACAATATTCATTTTGCCAGAATTTCATTTTAGCTGGATCGAAGATGCACTTGTACTACCTCCAAACGCATTTCTTTGATGGGGTAAAAAGTCCGTTTTGACATTGAATCAGTTTTAGGTTATTTTTTACCTTATACGTCCTCTGTTGAAAGTTGAAACTTGCCGTTTTTTAAACGCCTTAATACAATTTCCTTGCGCACAGAATTAAAGCGCCGGGTAAAACGAGTTGGCAACATATTTCAATAATACCGTTGCATTTGATGGGGCTAAAATTGAACACATCAGTAAGTTTGAAGTATTCAGTGATTGATATTTATTTTTTGTGCGTTACCTTCGTTTCAAGAGCACGAGCAACCAAAAAATCTTATCTGGGTAACTTGCCAAACTTTTTACACTGTTAAATTATGTTTGAAAAGTCAACAATAACAGAGCGAAAATGAGTGGTTTGTTTAGAAAGTGATACAAATTAATTTCGTTTTTTCGAATGCAAAATGAACTGTGCGTTGTATTTGGCGAATTAAAATTGTTTATCATCCCACCTCGAACTGCTAACATTATACGCAATTAATTGTATCGACAATAAAATACCAACACTATATTCACATCACGCAACGGGATTTTGGAACCTGCCAGCCAATACTTGCTTTTTACCGCCAGTAAACAGTTAAGTACGGAAGGAATCATACGAAAATCTGATCACGGAAGATGCTTTAAAAGCGAACCATTTCAAAACATGCAAGTATCGCAGTCATGATGAACCTCAAGTATTATATATTGTGGCACATGCAATACTTAGAATAAGTGCTATACATGTCACACATTTATGCGATATTTTTTATTTTGAATTTTTTGTGTTGTAATAAATGTGTTTTCTGCAGTTCCTTATTTACCTTCGAAGAAGCATGGAGTATCGAAGTTGTCCGAAACACACTTTTAAGTTAAAAATGCAAACAAATAGGAATAGGTGCGTTTTATTTTAGGTTACCTTATTCCCGCGGTTCCTAATTTCTTTTAACTCGTAGTCTTTTTCTCATGAATCATTCCCGTCCCAAGTCATTGAATCGTTGCAGAGAGTTAGCACAGGAAATTAAAACCCAATTTTTTAACGCTGCTGTAATTATTACGACAACTCTGTTTAGCGATTGTTGTTGCCTACCTTTAATTTTTTCTTAACCCAATGGCACCCACCCATTGCCCACACCTGTCGTGTTGCCATTCCCGCTACTCGTATTCAATTATAATCGCAACTTATCATGCCATTGTTAAATGGTCCAGCCTTGATAGGTCGTGGATATGCGACAGTTGCACTATTTCATGGGGCCCATACTTTATTTTATTTCGGTGTATTTTNGACAACTCTGTTTAGCGATTGTTGCCTACCTTTAATTTTTTCTTAACCCAATGGCACCCACCCATTGCCCACACCTGTCCTGCTGCCATTCCCGCTACTCGTATTCAAGTCCAGCTTTGATAGGTCGTGGATATGCCACAGTTGCACTATTTCATGGGACCCATACTTTATTTTATTTCGGTGTATTTTCAGCTGTATGTCTTTTGCATCCGTTTAAACTGGCATAAATATGACATAAATCTGTTAGCTGTGCATGAAATACCATCACCAGTAAATACCTTTTCTTCCAATACCGTTTTGTGCGAACAGATGTGATGTAATGGTGAAACATTTGTTGATCTGTTGATGACTATTGTTTTTGTTTTAAAAACAGAAAAAAAACCAAAAATGTCCAAAACAAAAAACAAAAAAAAAAACCTTTATTTTCTGTCTTTGAAAATATGTTACTCTCATTGGATAAACTAAATAATTAGCTGGACTTGTTTACCCCAATTCTGACAAAATTTTGGCGAAGTAGACAGAGGTCGATTGCCAAACTTGTTCTATTTGCTGAAAACCACATGCTGCTTTCTAACCTCTTGTGTTCGCAAATTTGCATTGCGTTGGTGTGGCGCGTCAGCAGTATGAAGTGGACATTGTTTGTCGTGATCCTGTTAATCACGTTACCCAATCGTTTTACGAGCCAACGAGGTTTTGTTTGATAAAACTGAAAGTTTGGTATAAGTTGAGTTAAGTCATGTGAATGGAGTGTGTGATTGGATTAAAAGGTATTTTTTAATGTGCAGGAAGCTTGTTTTTTTTAACATTAACGCCTTTTTATTTTTGGACCAGTTTTATAAACAACATTTTTTTAAAATCAAACAAATGCGCAGAAGCCCAATACATTTTAATTTCAAAATTACATCATCAAGGTGTAATTTCTTCACTGGCGTTGCACCCTCGGCCTACGCCCACATTTTTTGACATGCTTTATCACAGAAAGTACTTCAGTTTACAACAGAATGTATCTTTTTTATGACTGGGGTTAAACTTACTTAATATGCATTATGCTGCAGGAAATAAATCTGACATAGGATGGCATGCAGCATGGTATTTGAATCATCAAAAAAAAATGTTTTTAAACTTGATGCCAAGGTATTAATGTACTGCATAAAGAAGTTAAGTGTGTTTGTTATGTAGCTTTTTGCTTTTGTTTCAGTAAATACAATTTTGATATTAATCATCTTTATTAAATTATTGCTGCTGATGTATTGGAAGTCCTACCAACTTTTTCAAAGGCAACTTTTTGGCTGACTTTTATGTTACAATACTTTTTATTTACTTGGAGATGCTGTTTCTGCCAAACTTCTGATGACAGTGTTAAAATATTTTAATAGGATTTGGGTAATTCATTTGTCTTGTCTTTGTAAGAATGTTTTGGCTGCTTTGACTTTTTGAGATTTTCAGATGATAAACTTTTTATATTTTCAGGTTGTGATTGCATAGTTATTAGAAAAGAAAATACTTGAATAAATATCTAATTAATTATTTCTGTAACTATTTAAAAATGATTTTTATATCATTATAAACAAGCACTTGGCATAGCACAAGCTAGTATTTATTTCCAGTGATATCAAACTTCCCCTTTTTCCTGCTATGGCAATTTTTTTAAACTTTCACACCTTTAAAAAATACCTTGTTTTTTGTGCAATGTTGCAGTAACACTAATTTCACATTCATTTCATACAAAATTGTTGTTTATCATTTTTCTCAAACTGAATATGCCAATATGATATTTCAGGTGTTGTTTTAAAAAGGTTTCTAATTGAAGTGTTTTACCTATCTTTACAAAATACCTGTTAAAGCCAACTACAGCAACATGGATTCAGAGTAAGTGTTAAATTACTAATTATCTTAAAAAGTAAAGGTTTTCAAACTGTAATATTTCTGGCACTGACTATTAACTGGCAGTAATTTCCTAAATCTTGTTAACAATGCAATTTCAGACAGATAATTTATAAATAGAAAACATGGCACAAAACAAAGTGACATGTTTGCAGCACATAATAACTGCTTTATATAGAGGTCTGCTTGACATTTCAAATGAGCCTCACAACAGAGTTGTAAGCTAGGTTACGTCGGCTATATGCAAAGTAGATTACTTCTTCTGCCAGAGAAAGTAGAGATGGCGGTAAGGAGAGTAAGGAAAACAGCAGCAGCAGGAGAAGAGAGTGACAGTCAGACAGGATATGTCACGAGGATGGCATTTCATAATCGCGACGAGCCCACTTCTGAGTAACAACAGATTTGACTAATGATCTGTCACTTGTTGAACCATGTTTGCTGCAGTTTCTCAACATATTGTACATTTCGAAAATGTTGACAGTTTGTGCCAGTGGTTTATGCAGTCAGTACTATTGCTAAAGCCTGTTTTTCATTATGATGTCATTGAGGTAAAGTTTTCAGTCATTTTATAATAGTTTCTGTGTGTAAGAATGTTTGCCAATATTGATACCATTCCAAATAAGATACATCAGAAATTTAATTTTTGAAAAGGTCTTTCGTAACATGCATTTCAATTTTTTTAATCAAAAAAATTTTTGAAAACTTGGAAACAAGCACATTAAAAACATTTTATTGTACATCATCACTTTTTTCCAGAAAAAGTATTGAAGATATGTCACAAAAAGAAAAGGAAAAGTTTGCGAGAGAAAACCATTCTGAAATTGAAAGAAGACGAAGAAACAAAATGACAGCATACATCACTGAACTTTCTGATATGGTCCCTACGTGTAGCGCACTTGCCAGGTTAGAAGAATTTGTGATTTTGTGCATGTTTAGCTTTTTATCGATCTTAACATCATATTTTTGATACAAGTCCTACCTCTGAATTGCTACTTGAGCCAATAGGTAAAACCTGTTACTTGATTAACAATTTTTACTGTTACTTGAATATCTACTTTTACTTTTATCTACTTATTTGTAAAATGTATTTTCACGGTGTGTACAAGATAACATTTAATTTGCTAACCAGAAAACCTGACAAACTGACAATTCTGCGCATGGCTGTTTCACACATGAAGAACCTGCGAGGTGCGATGGCAGGTGGAATGGAAAACAACTTCAAACCATCATTCCTCACAGACCAGGTAACAACTCAATGTCTCTCTACTTGCTCTTGCATAAAATTGGTTTGTGCTACTAAATAGCAAAAAGTTGTTTTCTACGCAAACACGCTCTAAACCTTACGAGGTTGACTGATCATGGTGTATTTTCTGCAGGAACTGAAGCATCTTGTGCTTGAAGCTGCAGATGGATTTCTCTTCGTTACCGCATGCGATTCCAGCCAAGTTGTCTATGTTTCAGACACTGTGACCGCCGTACTCAATCAGGTTAAGTTTTGTGCAATTATGCAGTCAGCATCAATTATGTTTTCAAATAATTATGTTTTTTTCAATAAAGTCAATGTTTTAAATTGGTTTTTTAAACAACACTAGGTTAAGTATACGTTTTAGTTATTTTGTCTGTTGCTTTTACGACTTTTCTTTTTTTCATGTTGCATCACAGGCACATGCTGAATGGAACGGGCACCTATTATACGACCTTATTCATCCTGATGATGTTGGAAAAGTCAGAGAACAGTTATGCATTTCCGAATCCCAAAACTCAGGTTTGTCTTAATTAGGTGATTTTTATAAGAAAAAAAAATGAGTGGGGGATCGTGGTACATAAAATGTGACCTTGACATCCAAAAAGTTATTGGCTGTTTGTTCAGCAGAATTTTATAGTTGCAGAACTTCTGCCTAATGGAAATCGGCGATCTTAAAACCTGGTTTATTTGTGAAGCACATGGTGTTGATATGACTACAACATTAGGAACCAATTTAGGAAGATAAATGTGTTGTCATGCATAAAATGTGTGCGTTTAAACTTACCGGCAATAATTTACTTAAAACTAGGTCGAGTGTTGGACCTGAAGACGGGCACAGTGAAAAAAGAAGGACAACAAAGCTCAGTAAGGATGTGCATGGGATCAAGGAGAGCTTTTATATGTAGAATGAGATGTGGCAAGCATCAGATGAACATGGCACGACCAAGATACATGAGAGCACAGTAAGTTACCTGACAAACATATTCTAATATGTCCAATCGCAATAATTAAGTCCACTTAAGTTTTGACAAAAATTGTAGGTACTTTATTCACATGTTAACAAAGTCACATTTGACAAAATAAAAATCTGTTGTTCATATTTATTTTCCAACAATAAATGTACGGTTAACCTTAGTTATTCCAGATCCACATTTCCGAACAAATTTATCTAGATTAGGTGAAGATTTGGATTATATAAAGATGTTTGCTCCAAGTCTGACATTATCTATATCAGCAAACTCACCTCAAAAAAACATTAGCAACCTAACATGCAGATCCACAATAGCACAGAAGATGTGTTACCAACTTTATGAACTGGTTGCGTACAAAACATGTCATACGGTCGGTTATAGTGAAGTGATTACAATGTTACAACGTGTGGTAGATCGCAATGCAGTAAAGCAAGTTTCTAACAGTAAGCACTTAAGGTTAATAAAATGTTTTCACAAGTAATATATAAAATGGCAAAGATTAAGATTATCCAAAACTTTTTATAACGGCAAACATTAGAAATAATTCGTACTCCCAACCTCTTGCGAATTTAATGTGTGACAGTGGGCCATGAACAATGTCACAAACTAGTAAATTATTTTTTGATAAAACCATTGCTAAAAACAAAATGTTTGTTTTGTAGAAATACCCTTGGTCAGCCTGAAGATGGGAAGGATGCTTATGTAGTGATGCATGTAACTGGTTTCATCCGCGCCTGGCCACCTGCAGGTTATGGGTCAGAAGCTGACGCAATGGATGAAGTCTCACTTGCAGCTGGTAACAACTCTGGCAACTACTGTCTTGTTGCTGTGGCAAGGCTGCAGGTGGGTAATTGTTGTTTTTATTCGAAACTAACCTTTAGGGCAACGTTCAAACAGTTTTTGTTTCCTGCATATTACGTATTTTATTCCAACTCTTGGTTTGTTTTTTATTCCTAACTTCAACAAAATTATTTTGAAGCCTCAAACCACAAATTAAAAATAATGATCGGGTTAAAACAGTACAAGCAATTTTGTCTCCCTTTTTAAATAAATGTGTATGCCTTCTTTGTGATGTAAAACTCCTTTGTGTTTTAACGCCTAATGGTAACTTGCTTAAAATTTTATTAAACCTGTCCAACCTATTCAAAACTGATTTATTTGCAGATCACAAGCCATCCAGGCATTGATGAGATTAGTTCATCTCATGAGGCAACAGAGTTTGTCTCCAGACATGGAAGAGATGGTGCTTTTACATTTGTAGATCTTCGGGTTACTGGAGTGCTTGGTTATCAACCTCAGGTATGATAAATATTGTTAGTTGTTTTGCCAAACACCAAACATTTCATATTATACTCGATGCTGGGGTGGTATAACGTCACACCTAAGATGTGACATCACAGAAGATTTGCCGTTCATTATCTTTTGGGACCAAAATGTTCCCACTTTTGACCTTCTGTAGAGCTGTTCTTCTTAAACTATGCATTGCGATGTCCTATTTTTCCAAGGATATCACACAATAACTCCGTTTCTTAGCTAAAATGAATCATTAGTATCTATTAAGTTTATATTGCTGGTGCGACGGAAGTCCGACCAACATTTATAAGGTTTCACATAGAAAAAGGTTTAAGGAAGACTGCTGTAAGATTATGTTCANGCAGGTTATGGTTCAGAAGCTGACGCAATGGATGAAGTCTCACTTGCAGCTGGGAACAACTCTGGCAACTACTGCCTTGTTGCTGTGGCAAGGCTGCAGGTTTGTAATTGTTGTTTTTATTCGGAACTAACCTTTAGGGCAACATTCAAACAGTTTTGGTTTCCTGCATATTCCGTATTTTTTTCCAACACTTGGTTTGTTTTTTATTCCTAACTTCAACAAAATTATTTTGAAGCCTCAAACCACAAATTAAAAATAATGATCGGCTGAAAACAGTACAAGCAATTTTGTTTCCCTTTTTAAATAAATGTGTATGCCTGCTTTGTGATGTAAAACTCCTTTGTGTTTTAACGCCTAATGGTAACTTGCTTGAAATTTTATTAAACTTGTGCAACCTATTCAAAACAGAATTATTTGCAGATCACAAGCCATCCAGGCATTGACGAGATTAGTTCATCTCACGAGGCAACAGAGTTTGTCTCCAGACATGGAAGAGATGGTGCTTTTACATTTGTAGATCTTCGGGTCACTGGAGTGCTTGGTTATCAACCTCAGGTATGATTAATGTTGTTACCTGTTTGGCTGATCATCATTTCAGATTATACTCGATGCTTGGGTGGTATAACGTCACACCTAAGATGTGACATCACAGAAGATTTGCCCTTCATTATCTTTTGGGACCAAAATGTTCCCACTTTTGACCTTCTGTAGAGCTGTTCTTCTCAAACTATGCATTGCGATGTCCTATTTTTCCAAGGGTATCACACAATAACTTTGTTTCTTAGCTAAAATGAATCATATCTATTAAGTTTATATTGCTGGTGCGATGAAGTCGGACCAACATTTCTAAGGTTTCACATCGAAAAAGATTTAAGGAAGACTGCTGTAAGATTATGTTCATGTGATAAAACTAGACATTTACAAGAAGCATCTGATCATTTCTTGTCATACCATCAATAGCTTTGGTTGATACTAGGCTCGGCCCAGCCCCTTCCTATTTACAAGTAATAATCACCCAGCTCATAAATTTTAAACATGCTTCAACTAAACATGTTACAAGCAAATGTGTGTGAAATTTTAACTCTATTAAATTTTACCCAATTATGATGTTAGGATCTTCTGACCAAGATGCCTTCTGATTTTTACCACCCAGAGGATGTTGAACACATGAAAGAGAGTTTTAAACAAGTATTGCTGCTGAAGGGCCAGGTATTTTCACAATTGGGGCAAAAGATTTTTAGTAAAATCATTTGTTTAACAATCTTTCCTTCGAAGGTGCTGACCATGTCCTACAGATTTCGCACCCAATCAGGCGAATATGCATGGCTGAGGACCAGCTCCTTCTCCTTTCAGAATCCATACAACAACGAAGTGGAATACGTGGTGTGCACCAACACACTTGTCAAGTAAGTTTGCTACAAGTTTATTTACAAAAAAATGTATGTGATGATCAAAAAGAAACTAATATTTGTTTTAAAGACAACCTGGTGCTGAACAGCATCAAGTAGAAGTTCCTAATACTGCTGTCCCTGCTGAGATCAAGTCCATGCCAACTTATGCCCATACAGCCAGCGAGCAATCTCCGCAGGTCATGCAGCAATATCCTATGGCCCAAGGTACTTTTCAACTAACTAACTATTGATTGTGTCTTTGTCATGAAATGATGCTTAAATTCTGTAGTAAATAGGTGCATTCACGGAATATATTTAATAACAGCCTATGCTAATGAAAATACATTGTGCAGAGTTTTGGGTGTTATTTATTTAAGAAGTGTTGAAACTTTTTGTTGTTTTTCGACTCAAGTTGTCATGATTGTTTTCATAAATTTCTACTATTTAACATTAGCTTGTGGAGTTACCAACACAAATTTAATATCAGCCAAACTTTTTACCCAACTTACTAATTTTGTGTAGTTGCAGTCAAAAGCCCAGGGACGGAAATGGATTATTCTCCACAACAGGTTGGTTGCCACTATTTCACTCCCACCTTGAAAATGAATGTAACATTTGTTTTAATTTTTTTATCAGCAATTTAACTCCCCCACTCAAGCTGGATGGAACCATGGAGCGGCTGTTCCAGCTACAGTTAGCCCATATCAACCGCAGCAAACAGTGTCGGAGCGCTTTGCACCAAATATAGGTAATTAACAGAAAACTACTAATTCGCTGTCTTTTAAAATTTGGGTGATGTCTTTTAAAATGGTCTGCAAAGAATAGTTAAACTGCTGTTGTTATGAAAGGGTCGTTGGCAGTAAGAAGGATTTCGTGTGCTAGTTTGCCATGTACAATGAAGTTTAGTATGTTAATAACATGCATGAGCAGTACACTTTCATCATGAGTTGTTTGGCCTTAGGTGGAAGAGCATAAGATATTGAGCACTTTTTCTTTTCTGTTGATTTATAAGGATTAACAAAAAGTATGATTTGCAGCTGCTCAACATAATGCTGGATCAGTTCCATATAGCTCTGGATCATACCAAGCCTCCCCACCAGTGGGCATGTATCCAGTAACTGCTGCTCACCACCCTATAAGGGATGCTTACCAACAGGTAAAATAAATTTGTATTGTTACATTACTCCTGCCGCTTTTTGCAGACACTATATGAAAAGTTACCATAGAAAGTCAGGAAAATGCTTCAGATTTAACTATGCACATCCAGGGCCATATAAAGCACTGTAAATCCAACAAACAAATATTGTTTATTTTAGAGCAATGATAAACAAACCGAGCAAAGTAGGCCAAAATATGCTTTGGTGTACATTGACTGGAAGTTTGTATTTTTTTGGAAAGATTGTTTGTGCCTTTTTGGGACTCTTTTTGTGGCATCACAGGTTGTAGGCAAGTGAAAATTTTTCACCTAGAATTTTTAAACTCTAAACTCTGAACATTTTTAAATCATTTTTACCCTTTGAACTAGAAAATCAATCACGATGGCCATATGAATATCAGTGCTGTTGTTTTTGACCATTGTTCTGTGACAGACTTAAAAACATTTAAATCTTTATTGCAAGCGAATACATGGATTTTTGGTCAAATACATGACTTTGAAGTTTTTGTACAGTTTCTAACCAAACACATTAACCAGCTACATTGCTTGGCCAAAAGCCGTGGGTTTTTCCATGGTTTTGTTGTCCTCACTAAGATATCTGTTCAGGTTATGAGATTGGAATTAACGTTTGGCCTATTACAGGGCTTTCGTCCAGATGGGAATTTTTTTTAATTTTATTGTTTGTGCACTAATGAGTATCAGAGTCCGAAAAACTTATCAAATGTAAAAGCTCAGTCTCTCCTAATATACTGACACAAACATACTACAGTATTCGCAAACTAAATTCTGGTTGGGGTGTTTTAGCTTTGAATATTGCTGAAAGAGTTCCATACAATAACAAGGTTGAGAACCACCACTCTATTGACAGTTAAAAAAAGAAAACGTTTAANTGGGAATTTTATTTAATTTTAATCTTTGTGCACTAATGAATATCAGAGTCCGAAAAACTTATCAAATGTAAAAGCTCAGTCTCTCCTAATATACTGACATAAACATACTACAGTATTCGCAAACTGAATTCTGGTTGGGGTATTTTAGCTTTGAATATTGCTGAAAGAGTTCCATACAATAACAAGGTTGAAAACCACCACCCTATTGACAGTTAAAAAAAGAAAACGTTTAAAAATATGTCAGCTACAGACAAGCTTGTAGCTATTGTACCAATCCAAACAGCATGTTGACACACACTTAACCAGCTGGTGTGTATTTACAGCAGGAAGCCATGGCAGCAATGATGGAGCCAGGAGCAGCTGCCTACACCCAAGCTGACTACAATAATCTGGGAATGTATACTTCCTATTCCGAATCTTGAAGTGGCTGACCATTGTATGTGTAGTTTCTAGCATTGGCCTTTTTGTACCTTGAGTTGTTGCAGATTCCAAGAATGACAACAGCACTTGTTCTTTTAAGTATGTTTTGCATGCTCATCCTGGGTTTCCTAATAACCTTTGTGCACTAAACCAAAGAAATGTGCAATCCCATATTGGGGCATTTCAATGTTTTTACCCACTTTAGTTTTTAGACAAAAACCTAGTGGTGAATGACTCTAAACTTTTTAGAAAGTCTATTTTAAAGAAACTTATGCAGACAAACAGGCCTTTTAAAGAAACTTTTGCAGACAAACAGGCCAAACATCAGCATGTTTATATATGTTATAAATTTGCCAAAATTGTACAGAGTAATATTTGGACAACTCAAGCTAACTGTTTTTTGAATGCCTTGGCATTATCCAGATTAGTACATTTTTTCTGTCATTGATCATTATCTTCTAACTTTTGAACTTTTTATCCTTTCCTTGCACAAGCGGTTTCTTGTTTTTGTATATCTCGCTCATTGCTTTTTGACCACAAGCATCTGTGTTTTGTTGGTGGCATTTTTCGTGCATACTGTGTCCTACCACTATTTCATGTTTGTTGCATAAAACACCTGGCCAACTCAGTCGCTATGTGTGTCTCTCCGGGCACTAGTGTGAAAACATCATGCTATAGGTCCTAGTTACATACACTAGATGCAACATCTTTAACAAAGTTCATTCTTACATGACCAAAAAAAGTTAATAATTCATTGAATTTTCATTCTCATTGGGACCCAAAGCACTGATGCCTCTCCTTGTCACCTGTACATACAAATAACTAACAAGAACTTTTACGGTTTTTACATTTTAAAATGTTATTGTGTGTTTCTGTTTTAAAGAAAACTTTGCATAACATTCTAAGCAGTTCCCTGTATGTGCCTGTTTTTTTTTGCCTTAATTGAATAATCATATGTTGCCAAACGGGGTTTGAATGTGTTTTCGGCATGTTTTTGTGTTGTTTACCAACACCTTGTTGCAGTTGTGCGTTATTGTGTTTCACTGGGAAATGTTGGTGTTTAAAAATGTCACCTACTTATGTGAATAAATATCAGAAGCATTTGTACAAATTAAATACGTGTTTTCCAAAACAAACAAACATAAAACAACACCATAACTTCCAATAGTTTATGTTCATGACAATTTCCCTCTGTATTTCAACATCAAGTCGGCTTCACTTGATGCTAGAAATGAAAAACAAATATTAAAATAAAGTACTTGTCTAAATGAGTGAGGGGTGTAATGACTAAGTAGTGATTCTGTTTTTTAGGCATTTTTACAAAAATCCAGTTGTGTCATAGCTTACTTATTCTTTTGGTCACAGCAGCATCTTGAACCAGCCTATGAACCTGCCTTAAGTCATCATGTAATGCACTCAAATCCCTTTCACTCCACTCACCTGTTGTTTAATGAACTTTGTAAAATACAGAAAAAAATGAACCAAAAAACACCCACAACTATCTGTTTGCAAATTTATGTTGCACACAAAATGTTTAAAATCTATAGACTACAAACAGCATTTTGTCAGTCAGAATCCAATTTTTGTTGGTGTATATAGAAATGATCCATGTTTGACACATNCATAGCTTACTTATTCTTTTGGTCACAGCAGCATCTTGAACCAGCCTATGAACCTGCCTTAAGTCATCATGTAATGCACTCAAATCCCTTTCACTCCACTCACCTGTTGTTTAATGAACTTTGTAAAATACAGAAAAAAATGAACCAAAAAACACCCACAACTATCTGTTTGCAAATTTATGTTGCACACAAAATGTTTAAAATCTATAGACTACAAACAGCATTTTGTCAGTCAGAATCCAATTTTTGTTGGTGTATATAGAAATGATCCATGTTTGACACATTGGTAACAAATAAGTACACTTTAAAAAAGCTGGTAAAACTAGGTGAAATCAAATATGAAAAGCGTTAATGGAGCTTACCAGAAAACGAACGGGAAATTTGAGATTCAAATCCCAATGTCTGTGCAGCAACTACATGAATGGAATCCAATTCATTTCTAATTTCAGTAAGTTGACTTCTGTGTAACTGGTCCATATCTAAACAAACAAAAATGCTTGTGATTGGTTTACAGGTTTCAGCCTATTGAAAAATGGAAGCCAATCAAGTTCTTACTAGGACTCTGATGCAAAAGAGATGGAAGGACAGTTTCCGATAACCTTTGTGTCTGCACCAAGCATGACATTACTTTGTTCTTTTGCCTTTCATAAACTGACACTGCTGGATCATCCCTGGCTGTGTGTTGATCTTCGGTCAGCAGACTTTTTACATCACGTAACATATTTTTTAAAGCCTGTATGTCTGTAATTGAAATTCCACTGCTCTCTCCTGAAACTAGATTTGTGTAAAATGTTTCAGGGCCTTATTCAGAATGCTCTGATAATAAGAAAAGAGGACTGGGTTAAGATTTTGGACTGTATGAACACAAAATGCTATGACGGTAAGCCTTTACATGAAACAAATCTGTACTGTTATTATTTGACAACAAATCGACTTTTTTCTGATTGAACCCTTCCTTTTTCCAAAAAGAAGTCCTTCTAATATGAGAACGGTGTTGATGGGCACAAGCTTTACTCTTAATTTTCTTAGAAAACAGACTAATGCAATCTAAATTGATCCTTCTACTAAAGTAAAAAAGTCAGCCGGGTACCGGAAGTCCCCTCCAGGTAATCTCTTGATGGAGTAGTAAAAGCCGCTCCTACCAACTTCTCACTGACATAATGTGAAGACTCGCCTCCTGTCACTAAAAACAAGGCAGGGATTGTTTTCATGTTTCACATGAAATAAAAAAAACTGCAACTTACAGGTGGTTGATGTTTCGGAGCCATCCTGTTCATCTTCTGAAAGTAATTATTCAAACAAAATAAAGTTGACCTAAACTGCTAAAAGCATAAAATGTTCAGACTGCTTTGACAAAATCAAAACGTAAACAATGGGAGAGACTTTTGGGACATATTGACAAAATTAGGGTGTGCATGACAATGCTAAATTGCCACATCAACCACAAATTCTGTTGGCATAATACCTGTTAGTCATAGGCGTAGGTTTTTTAGCAATTTTTTTTCGTGTGGGGTGGCGAAATGATTAAATCCGAGCGGTCTGACACGTGATAAAATTACGCGATATTATACTCTCTGTTGTCACTAATATTATCGGTGCAAAGCAACAATCCAGGAAATTTCTGGGGTGGCAGCGTAGAATTTTTATAATGGCTGCCAATCTAGAAATTTTCAGTGGGGTAGTCGCCACCTCGGGAATCGACGCCTATGCTGTTAGTAAAATATTTTTGTGATAATTTGCATAACTAAACTTTGTCACACAATGATCTCTTTTTACATAATTTAAACAACTCAAACTAGAAACAAAAGTATGAAAAAATAAGTGAACAGATACCTGGTGAATTTGTTGAAATAAAATCTGATGTAGTTGCACTGGCTGATGATTCTCTGAATGTCCCAGGCTCATCACTTGCATATTCAGTCAACACGCTCACTGCTTCGAAATAGTTTTATTCTTGTTTATTACGTATGTTGCTAGTCACATGCCGAAACTTTCTGACATACCTTTGATAGCTTGTTTATTAAAATTAAGCAGGAAAATTGAATATGTGAACTGTGATTGTTAAAACGCATTTACTACATTGTAATGCATTTACTATATATGCACTCTTTGGTAGCTATGTTTTTTAATTAGGCTACATTTGAAGTCTATGTCTTGAGTTACTGAGGATACCTGATTCTTGTGGTGTAAGTGTTTTATCAGATGGTGGTGTAGATGGGGGCGAATGCTCTGTTATGTCATACTTCACAGTTAATCTAACCGAAGAGGGACCTTAATAAAATATTAACAAATAGTTTCATTGATAAATTTGCATGACACTGCCCTTTTTTTACTGCAGCCTAAATTAAATAGTTTAGATGAAACATAAAGTTCTTTATGTACCTTTGATAGTTATTAAAGGTTTATGAGTGTCCAATGCAGTAGCACCTTTTAGAACCTGTTTTGGAGGTCAGTATTGTGCAATAGAGACACTAAGCATCTTTCAACAAAGGAAATACCAAATTTTTACCACAAGGGCAATCCAAAAACTATATGGTTGCCTTCAGATAGCAACCAATTATTTGGCAACCACAGCTCTGACTAACCTTGCTTTACTGTAGATGGTGTAGCAAATCTTATTGAACCCTCGTCAGTTTCCATGAGTGTATCAGCACCAGGACTGGCATTTGGTGAAATCTGCATTGGTTGGAAATCTTCTTGTGTAGATGTAGATGCCGGTGTATGACTGACACCTACACTGGTCATCTGTAAACTCCCTTCATAACTCCTACTGCTCTTGAAACTTGTGTCACCGTCATCAAAGGTTGGACTCTGTGCAAGAAGTCTGTACGCATCTGGTGACAGCTGCATGTCACTAGTTAAAGGTCCGCATCTGACCCTTGTTGAAACAACACCTGATTCATAGATTTCATCTGATGTGACACTGGACTCATAGTTAAGCAAATTTGTGTCTTCAGACACAGACTGCAGGTTGACTTGATAAGGGATATTGTTATCTTGCTGTTGTTGATGTAGATCACCTGGCATATCCGTAGACGATGTAACTGTGCAGGACAGTATGGAAGATTTGCTCATTGCATGCTCAACTTGAGTTTCATGTGGAGATGGAGTAAAAACACGATCTAATGATGAGGTATCACTTTTATCTGAACATAAAATAATGCAGGCAATAAAAACCATAATTATATCACCTACAGCAGCAAATGGAGTCGGTATCCAAAATCACAAGTTACAAAAAACATTTTAAACAAAGTTTTAGGATGAAGGCCAAATGAACTATGTAGCTACCAGAGCACAAAAAGTAAAGGATATTTATTGTGGGCCCATTCTTATAAAAAGCAACAAAACAGAATGTATCCCTGCAGAAACTTGTGTAGAAAACATTGTTTATGCAACTATTCAGTCACTGCAAATCATTATAGTTTATTTTCACAGCACAAGCCAAGTTTACCAAGACTGTGCTATGCACAAAAAATAAATAAAAAAACATAATACCTGACAAATAAGATGCAGTTGATGCAATGTCAGATGTTTCAGCTTTACCCAGAATGGTTTGTACCTCACCCCCACCAGAAGATTTAG
>QXVZ01020605.1:0-20990 GCA_008931825.1 Phallusia fumigata | reverse complement strand
GACGTCATATATTTGTCTTCAACCGTGCTGTTTTAAAATAGTGATAGTGATGAAAAAAATGCTCAAGCCTATAGTGCGTGCATATATTGGACTGCAAAACGTCGCTACATGACCAACTTGCACTGGAGGTCTGTTTTGCTTTTGTGTTGTCCACGAATTGGCGCATTCAAAGCATGTCCGTTGCACAACCATTGCTTTTATTTCATGCGTACTGTTTTTTCTCTGCGTAAATGTAGTCGGGATAAAACCTTTCACTGAATAAACACTGAAGCTCAGCTTTTTAATGCTGAAAATATGACGCGATTTGAAATACAACATGGAAGCAAATGTTGTCCATAACCTTTAGGTGTTACCAGTGGTAACCTGAGTATTCCGCAATGCATAATGTTTACCCAATGGCTTTCTTGTAGTTAGATACCTTTCAGTACCTGCTTTAGCTAAATGTACATACCGGCTAATCAACAGCATGAGTCAGAGCCACGTATTGTTTACAATAAAACGCGTGGTTTCCCCAGCAGAGTAAATGTTCCGATGGCAAAGTTGTGTTCGGACTCGTAAAGTTCAGCTCACTGCAACTACGCCATCGAAGATCTCTGCATTCCCTTCACATTTCATGGTGGGTTTGAAAAGTCACACCTACTGCAAGTTCCTGTATTGCCATATTAATGGCCTTTTCAACTGGAGTTGTAATTGCCTTATAATACCGGTCTTTCATGGCCAATCAAGCGTATCAATGGAAATAGTACACAGCTTTGCTGCTACTCTGGCCTTTACTGCTGGCCCTATTTTCATTCTACAAGGTAGCAGCCTTCGGCAAATATGTTTAAGAAGAATCCAAATGAGTATTGATTTCATCCCCCAAACCCATTCTTGGTGACAATGATAAACAATGGTTGCGCCGAGTCTGCTTCGCACATTTTCGTTATCGACCTTTCAAACGACCTTGTTTGTGTATGAAGAGTCAGTCCGAGATTGTACCAATTTCCTTTAAGACTGTGCCTTCAGTAAACGTTTTCCGCCAATAAAACTTGCAAAGTTTGTACGTTTTAACTACACCAGCTCTAAAACAAACACAAAAAAAAACTTCTGTTGTTGTAAAAAACCAACACAAAGGCCAAGGCTTTCTGGGAACTTAGCTTCGTACAATCCGTCGAAAATGAAAAAATGCGATTTACAATCCGTAAACTGTGTAGGTGAACAGTTTAGTAGTGTTGAAAATATGACGTACAGAGAAAGAACTTTTTGATGCAAGCAATGCAGAATCAATCCTCAACCTATGCTGTAAATGCCCCCAGCTATGCTTAGTTACTGGCTGTCGAGCCTTTATTGTGCCGCCTTTACTCGAAGTTATCTCTTACTGTTCTGTTTTTCAGTGTGTATCAGTTTCGTTAGCGCCGACGATGGCATGTACTGTTGCCGAAGTGTTTGCCTTGAAAAAACTCGTTTTTCTGCTGTTTGGGCTGGTCCCAATGTTTAAATAACAGCTGTTCTGGCTTAAACTTATCCACTGTAGCTTCACTGAAGTCAAATGTGCCACAACAAAATTGCAAACGCGTTTAAAGCGTTGCTGGGCTACTTAACCAGACGCAAATCTGGCTGAAAGTAAAACCCACATCCATCCGGCAACCGTGTGCATTTTTTCTACGTTGCCACCAAAGTTTTATGCCAGCAACATTGATGTATTGCGCTCGTTAGCGGTTACAATATTGTTTGCAGTGATTGTGCGAGCTGGTTTGCTTTGACGTTGTTTTATAGGTGAGATCCGTGGATCTGGCTTGTATTCGCTCAACAGGCTTGAAAAGGAAACCATCAACTTGGCTCGTAACTGCCAAATTTTAAACACTTACAGTGTAATTATGTTTGCAGTTGTAAACTGTTTGATTAACAAACATGCTTACCTGCATGCCGCAGGTTGGCTATGTTGCTGCACGTCTACCTGGTACCCCTGACACAATTAGGATCCAGCGGTTTACCTTTACAACGCTTGATGCACCTTCGTCATGCTTGGTTTAGTTTTACCTTGCTTGGTACACATGGATTTTGTTCAACTGCACATTTACTTCGCCTGAAGCCATTTAAAATCGGTTTCTAAGACCCAATAGCACTAACCTTGGGAAAGTTTTGCTGTGTTTACAAACAAAAACTCGGTACTGAAAGCAGATTCTTGGTGCATCATTAACATTTGCTTTAACATGAGCGTCATCTAGCGGGTCTTTTTTATTACTGTTTATTCTAGAGATGTTCATTCCGGATTTGTAGTAAAAACTCGCACACCAGAGTCTCCCTTTATCCACACTATAAATAAAACTGAAAGCGTTTGATGAAATAAATTTTGGTAAGCTTCAAGCTGGCGTTCCACCTTAGCAACTTGTCAACTTTATTTTAGCCTGTTTAAAGTTGCTGCTGTTTTTCACGATTACCAAAAATGGGTTTGCATTGTCTTGACAGCACCTTTTGCGTCCAACAAGTGGCTGACATCACTTTGTAGATTAGAAAACAAAAGCTTAATTGACAATATTGCAAAAACACGACATTTGTTAAAAACAATGCGCTGCCTGCCTTGTTAAATATCCCCTGCTCATAAAGATTTTAACGGCCTTAACTCCATTATCCGGCAAAGATAACCGCCCAAAACCCTGCAAACAGTCAGAGGCTGTCACAGATTTACCTTGCAAACAACACAAGTGGTTTGTTTTGCGATCGGCTCCCGAAACCACCCGCTTATGTATGGTTACGGCACTGATGAAATACTCGAAATTTTATGGTCCTTCGTTTTGCAAGAATGGAGCTGCTTTTGGTTGACAATGTTTTGCCTAGTTTTATTTTCAAGTGAGTATGACCGAGGAGCAAGTACAAATTACAACACAGGTACATCTCGTTCAAAAAAGGCAGTGTTGCCAACTCGAACAAGCATGCGGTTGAGTTCATGTTAGTCGTGCAAACAAGGTTTCTTTCTGGGCTTTCACGAGGCATTTATGTTCAATGTTTAAAAAAAACTCGAAAAAAGAATAATGCTTAACAACGTTCATTTTTTCGAAAAGTATAAATCCTTTGCTTCGAACGTTATTTTCGATTAATGAACGTACAAACACCGGAATAATTTCCAGGCCATTATTAACTGTTACACCCGAAACAATATGTAACAGTATCTACGAATACGTTTAAAATTCTTTTACAAACCTTATCAATCAAACATATAAATATGACAAGCTCCATTTTCCAAACGTGGTAACCTTAACTATTTTCATGTTTATCTCTACATTTAAAAGTAATGTCGTAATGTGTTTGTTTGCATAACAGGTACATGGATACTTTTGTTTGTAAAAGAATATACACCACTAAACTATTACAGTGTCTACGTCTAGATCAGGTTTGCAAGTTAAATATGAACAGATTTTAACAAGTAAGGTCTTGCTAAATCCAATACTGTGTTTCTATTGTTAAACAAACATGCCAGTACACAAGATTTTCAGCAAATGCTCGCTTTGCAAGAAAATAACCGCCATTTGTTCGCCATGAGCTCTTACAAGTTTTGCACTGCTGAAAATAGCTTTTCTGACTGGTCATTAAACTTAAAAATGAATCTTGGCTTATTGGGAAGACAGAGTGACACCAAACTGAGAGTTGTATTTCCGTGTATCGTGAGATTGGTCACAGCTCGGTGAAGCACTTGTGAAGAAGGAGAGAACAAATAAACAGCAGGGAACGAGCGCTTAAGAATTGGAACTTATAAGTACGGTTGACTTGCGAGGGAAAAATTGCACCACGGGAGAACGAAACTTAAACGAAAAAACAAAGAAACACAGATGCTGTTCAAAATGCATTGTCGGGACATTGTGTTGTTGAAATTTGCGATCAGGAAAATAATTTTATTATTTTTGACTGTTAGTTAATAACAATGATGCGGATTTAGGCCGAAAGAACTGTAGGACGGGCCCAAGTTAGACTTTTGATTCGCTGTAGTTACATATGCGTGTTGTCCTGGGTATTGACTGAACGAAAAGCTTGTAGCATTTTACAAGCGTAACCTTGGTGTTAAGCACAGGTAGTGAATACATGGGACGAGGTGTTTGTTACCTGCAAGAGAACTTGGAAACTGCCATCCTCCACGCGGTTTGTAAGAATGGTATTGTGTAGCAAGAAAATGTATTTTGAAACTGTGAGTATTGCCGAATTAAATTGCGTTTAAACAATGACGAAGTACTTTCCTAAAATTAAACTGAACAAATCAAACGTATCAAACATAGTCAATTGAACATTAATGACCTAAAATACCAATTTACTAAAACAGCTGTATTTTATTTTACGAAGTGACCAATGGTTTTGGATCATGTTGCGAATTGCGCAGTATAATGGTGTGTTGTTAAAAAACGTATGTTGCAAACACTATCCATTCCCAAATTGTGCGTTTTGCATAGTTAAGGGTTAAATTATTTTGGATTGAACGGAATACGATTCGCCGGTTGAAGTAAAAGCATAAACAGAAGTTTGATTATAAATGTCGGGAATCGTGGGTGGTGACGTCACTTGGGCAGCATATGTACCGAGTGACGTAATCTTTATGCGTATATTATTTCATGTCATCATCCAAAAACGGAGAAATTTACTATGCTGCTAAGTATCCTGATGCCCTAGTTGCTCTATTCGTGTTAATTTNTTTGAATAATGCTTCATGAAATACATGTATTACTATTACCTGCTAGGGCGCTGTCAAGTACGAGGAGGTCATGCGCACCCCCGTGGCCTACTCTGTAATTGGTCCTGATTCCACAATCCCACTGAACTACGACTGTCTTGTCCGGTGTCCTGCTTCCACTTCGACCAACTTCAATCACAGTCCCCACATTTCCCTCACCTTTGTCCTGTTGATGTAAAAGTTGCAGTTGGAATCACAACGATGTCGGCGGTTGAGCACAGAAGATTAAACTTTGTGGACAATTTTTCCTTGAAGTTTATAAACTTTTTGTTACGTGAGCTGCCGACAGTGCACACTGTTTCGACCTGTAAGGTCCCATCAGTGCAGCTGGTGACAGGACATTGGTCGTTTAGGCTAGTCTAGCCAAATAACGGCACTCAAGTTTGTTGTGAGTAACAGGCTGAAAACCCATACGTCACGTCATCTGTTTACTATTTTTAAAATCCTCATTTTTGAAGTGGCGGTCTTACAAAGCAACCACGCTTACGTAGATTCCCACCAGCTACCAAATACAGTGCAATGAAATGTAAGTACACTACCGAGGGTTACCTAGACACAGCTATAATTAGTGTCAAAAATGATAAACTTCTTGTGAGACGTAACTTTGAGGCAAAAAATAAACCAGATTCCGCCTAAACCANCCTTCGTTTGCGGGTAAGCGTTTTTTTATGTCAACATCAGACCTTATATCTTCGGTTTTACGACGTTTCTGTAACGGTTCGTCGGAAAGGACTTCTCTTCTGATTGGAGAAAGTGATTTGGATTTTTGGGAGTTGTAGTAATGAAAGGGTTTGACAATTCCGATCATATGGGACCCTGTAAGTAAAGTCAAGTTTACGTTTGACCAGTGGTATTTTTGTATGATGGTAAACATTAAATTTAGCTCTGTGGAAACGTCATTGTAGTGTCAATGCGGATTACAGTAAACTCCATCAGAATCCGCCAAGCCGAAATCGTGTTTCAATTGTAAGGCTGCCAAAGCATGTTTGTTTATCATACAAACACATTCAGAAAGCACGCTCACGGCTTTAAAACCCGCAAGCCCAGCGCGATGGAATACACATTGTCTTGCTTAATAGGTTACCGCGCCTGGCACGATCTCGCACCGAGCGTCAGTAGGAATTTGACTTTTAAGGCCGCAGGTTACGCCGAAATATGTGCTGTAATAGGACCAGGCATTTTAATACCTTCTGTTGTGGTAACCGGCGTTGTGACTGAAGTAGACGTCACAAATACATGATCAGTGACGTCACAAGTCGTCTTGGAAACTACTCCGTCTTCTGGGTTGAAGACGCCCGGAGAAGACGTGTCTTTAAGGGGTGCTGGGGATTTCGATGAGTTGTTGGGTTTGGTGGGCGATGAAGTCGGAGGCTGGTTTGGTGAGGTTGAGGAAGGCCGGTTATTTGTTGGGCTTTCGTCGTCGTTTTCCCTGTCGTGCTGCGGAGAAATGAAATGCGAATTGTTGGACAGACTTTAAGGATATTTTGACAGCTGCAAAATTAATGAATAAACTGTTTTGATAGGTTAGGAGGTTGACGTTGTAATCGCATCTTGGTATCATACGTTGAAACTTGTCATCTTACATACGAGTTTTGTAGACGGGAAAAGGGGCACTTTAAAAAGTGCGTATGACCAATGTTACATTTGGAACAACTTGGACAAGACTTTTGCATGTGAAACATATCAACAAAAATTACTGCTTTGTCGATATTGTTTTTGGTACGGCATTTGTTTAATCCAAATGGTCATAAAAGTCCATTTGTCAGCTGAAATCATCTTGTGCCTGTTGCGCATTAACGCTCACGGAACAAGAGCTGGTACAATTTTCATCAAAGTAAAGGTCAACGGGGGGCTGTGTAAGGTCAGCCTCGTCGGGGGTATGATAAAAGACACACAACAACGGAGGGGGTATTTTCACTGACCATTGCTGAAACGTTTTACCCCAAAGGCTGACCCACATTGTAAAATTTAGATAAGAAACTTTTAATGTTTGCATCAAGTACTCGTATACATACGTGCTATTGGTTAATATTGCGCATTTTAGTTATTATCTGACTAAAAAGATTTATTTCTATAAAATCACGGCCTAGTAGAGTTTTCAAAATATTGTTTTGTTTAAAGTCTTAACATTTTTTTTAAACATTTTTAGGGGTTATTATGAAATACATTGTCGGAATATATGTATATTTATTCTATTGCCGAAATCCAATCGCCTAAATCAAACAGTTCCTAACCAACCTATGACCAGTGACGATCGTTATACAATTTGCAAGTTCTAACAAAAACATCCGGAGCGAAACGGTGTCGTCCGGTGCAACAGAGTAGAGGAAGCGACTCGCTTCTTCAGTGCACGGTCGCTTCCGGACCCTTAGCACGAATCGTGTCATGAAAAATTAAGGTTCTTTCCGAAAACTCACTCAAACGTGGCTGCTGCAAACCCCGCAACCCGTTGGCATGAGCATTATCGGCAGTGAACGCGGAAATGCAAGTATTCGTAGTTGAAACTTTTTTAAGGACTTTGAAAGTGTATTAATGCAGTTCTATGTTGTTGCTTCTATGATCTATGTTGCTACAATGTTGCTAAACCACAAACAGAAGCTGTAAAAGTTACGAGAATCAGAACGTTTAGTACCCTATTTCAAAAAGGCATAAATTAAGATAAACTGCAACTTAAGCTACAAAAGTTGCCAATAGAAATAAACGCTTTTGAAATAAAACACATATATACGAACTACATACGTGCAAACACATTGGAGTCGTGCTAACGCAATAACTAAAGTAGATTTCTGTAATATTTTTCCTGGAGATTTTGTTAAACGTCATACCTTCAGCATTTTTTCTTTCCTGAGGTGTTTCACGAGCCAGTTGTGTCGGGGAAATTCCATAGCAAGACGAAGATCGGTTAGTGCCTCGTCCTTGGGTCCCGTGGCACCTGGCGGTTTCAACGAAGGCCTCTCTGTGTGACAAGCCATACAATACTCGGAATCAGATAAGGTCATGCGTGTGCCACGCTCTACGTGGTTAAAGCCATTTGCAATGCACAAACAGTGTCTTTTTCGATCTATTTTAAATCTGCAAAAAACAGAATCAGCATTTGGCTTTACAACGTTTGTTACCACACCAGACGTATTTTCTGTACTGCATACTAGTTTTTGCCTTAAATAGTAGTCACATTTGCACTAAATGCAAACACAGTGTATAATATATCATATAGCGCTTCCTGTTGCTATTTCTCCGTAATCTCACATTTGCAAATTTTGTAAAGACGCCCAAAAACGCCAAATATTGTACAACTTTTGCACTGCCGCTTTTTGAAATACTGTCAACATCAGGCAAAGTTTTTGGTCCGTCCTTTCATATCGTCTTTGCAGCAAAAACCTTTTATTGCAAACACTACGGAGGCACGTTGCCCGACACCTCGCATCCACAAGTAGGAGTTCGATGGTTCAATTTGCATTTTAATGGCAAACGTTGTTTATTAGACGATGGTGAATTAAATGTCGATAGCGCGCTGTTTTGCATCATATTTGAATTAGAGTTGACGAACTAAGGCTGCTCCTCAGTTAAACCCAGACCCATCTATTCTTGCTTTAATGTACATGCAAATTCAATATGATGTTCAAGCATTTAAATTTAAACATAGTGCAAAATTTACGTTTATGCTTTGCAACAAAAACAGACGTAACCTTTTTAAAGCGAGTATTTTCGAGCTTCCCAATGAAAACTGTGCTAAGGTCCCTGAACGGGTAATTAAACTTTTCAATACTCTTGCCAAGGTTAACTGCACAATACCCGGCAAAACCCTATTACATAAGCGATAGTGCTATGCACAGTGGATTCGAACACTTGCATCAATCTATGTACATTTTTTTCCATTTCTGCACAACTCTCTTCGGTAAAACATTGCAAAGCCTGGCTGTATACTGTAGACAAACTAACGCACAACGGGCATAATCAACCTATGAGACTGTTGATGCTACGACGTACACAAAGTCATCAACATATAATTGCAGTTAAGCCAATCTATCACGTAATATTTGATGACGATCTGTTATTATCAGCCACACCAACTTAGTCAGGCGGAAGCACAAACAATCAACAGCACACAAAAAAACAAATGACGTCATCACACGGAAGTGCTGATTCAGCGCTCGTAGCGTAATTGCAGCAACTATGGCCAAATTCACTGAGCTACTGGAACTGAGCAAAATATTACCGACATGCTGCATATGCTATACTGGATGTTACGCAATGCTCTGCTTATACCGGAAGCATTAAGCGCAAACATCCGAGGGAATTCCTCTGAAAACAGTTTAACTATAGCTCGTTGGCTTCGTCCGCTAGTTGGTAATTCTGTGTACTACATGTTAGAATTTAGGCGCCAAACAATTAAAGCATATGGTCAAATGAGGATAGATGCCTGCAAATCGGTCTTTTGAAGTTTTACATTTGTAGCTTTTGAATAAAAAACTTTTTTGGATGTAAATTTTAAGATTATTGGTATTTTTCAAATACTTTTCCAATGCAAAAACTATAAGAACAGCAATAACTATAACTTTTGCATGAAGTGATTTTAATTGGGTAAACATTGAATCTGCGACGTTTAACAAATTAAATTGGTTTGATCAGATACAAATGAGCTTTGTACATATGTACGATGTTGATGTATTTTCCTACATGGTTTATCAGAATAACAGAAGATAGGAATTAGTTCTTAAAACTATCTCGCCTCATTTTGTGGGCATACACATTTTGAGCTGCGCAAAACCGAAAATATAATATGAACATATCACAACTACCTGAAAACTGCTTTTCTCATTTTTATGTAAACACAAATATACGCCGTTTTCCTTTCTTCATTACCTTTAAGGATTAATTCGCGTTTTTAAACAGCTAGCTGGAATATGCATTTTCGAACCACCAAATACTAGTCAAGCCAATATTTAAATCACGCAAAAAAGCTCGTCACCACCAAGTCATACAACAACATCCTTCATTCAACATCGTATTGCACAATAAACCAGCCAACTTCCAACAACTTAAAACGCTAGTCTGCTGCGACCTTGCATTGTAACCACCGCAGCTGCATGGGAAACCTGAGTTTACATAGCAGCCGATATGCGGAAGTTCCTCTTCTACCCTCAAGGGACTGACAAAGGTCACCTGATCAACGACATATATGTTGTGTAATCAAGCGACAGTTTATTGCAGCGGCTTGATAGCGGTTTAAACTTCCGCAAAAACCTCAACCTATTGTCGGGATATTAATGGGAATTTTAAGTGCTGCATGCTGCACAGTGCAATGCAATTTGCTGCATAAAAACCAACAATTTGTGAAATGTAATTCCTGGAGGAACCGATCGTACCTAGTACTTTAATGTGGATAAAGTCTAAATGAGCAGGTACACTCGGTGCGCTAGGTCCGAATCTGGATTACGCCGCGGTACTTAAAGACGAGCGATATAGTAGTGCGTTAAGTTCAGGGTAAAGTTTAAATTTGTTTGTAATTTTTTGACTTCTGGGGACAATAAAAACACTCATAGAAAAACCGTTCAGGGCGCAGATTTGGGTTAAAAAGGCGGCTGTATGTTTTTTCCTAATGCCTGATGCCTTACTAAAAAAAGGTTCGAGTGGACCTGAAGCTTGAGACCCACGAGAGCCTGACCGTGCGATGGACCGAATTGATCGGCTCCACAGTATTAATTTAGATGGGCATCGCCGAGATGTAAGGTGCGGACAAGTTGTGTCAAACAACAACTGTTTGTTTACTGAAACTGGTAAAACTGGCATTAACATTTTATCGGAATACCATGCTTTGACATCGCATTACCAACTGGCACCAAACGCACCTGCTGGTCGCAATTTATTTAGAAAAAACAGNTGACACCGTTACTATTGCCCAACAAATGCTAACAAACCGATTTCTACGCTGAGATTGTTCTCTTTAAGATAAGATTGCAAACAAGAAAGCTCGTTTTAAAAAAAGCTCGTTCTTACAGCACTAATGATCGCATGTGCCCTTTACGTTTGTGAAACAACCGGATATAATTGTGTCCCTGATCAAAACCGCTGTATCAATGTGATTTTAGTGCTGATTCAACGAAATGCGAAGTGCTGAATCATCATCAGAAGGAGGATAGTCAGCATCATAGGCGGAGCTCCTAGTTCGTTACATTCGTGGTTTAGGGAATGTCCCCTGCTGGGTAAAGTGAAATGACTACCTGGTGCTTGTGATCTCTCTTTCGACGTTCATTATCCGGCGTGACAGTTGCGAAGTCACGGATTTGTGAATCATACACATATACTGAGGCATCCATAAGGTGACAAAGGTCCACTCGCCAGCTATAGCGTGATTGTTATTAAATTTGCCCGTTTAAAGACTAAATTAACAGCTATCTTAGAAGTTAAACTATCGTTAAACGTACATATTTCCAATTTTAAAACAATACAAATGGGTCATTTAACTAACGACATAATCGCTAAATACTGTACGCTATTCAAAACTGATTCAAAACATCGCTATCTACAAATAACAGTCGTCATTCCAAGTCTAAATTACTTTAAAACACCTTTGCGGAGAGAAAATCGCATTATAAACACAGGTAGCGCGAAAATCTTTGCGATCTTCGAACAACTCCTCAAAATCGTAATGTTGCGCTGTGCGGCATGACAACGAAGACATGACACCTGTTAAGTGACGGAGTTTTCTCCTAACCGTTTTCGATCTAGTAAGATCCGATTCAGGTGACGACTTATAGGTTCCAGGAACAAGGTCAACTCGTAAAAATGCTGGCGTTCTCAACTGATGACCGATAGAAAGTAAAATTTCAGGGACAACGACATTGCCAAAACGAAGTACAAAAATGAATAAAAGTCAAACAAAGAGTCCATATTTACGTTGTTNCGTCATTCCAAGTCTAAATTACTTTAAAACACTTTTGCGGAGAGAAAATCGCATTATAAACGCAGGTAGCGCGAAAATCTTCGAACAACTCCTCAAAATCGTATGACGTGTTGCACTGTGCGGCATAAAAACGAAGAACATGGCGCCTGTTGAGTGACGGCGTTTTCTCCTAACTGTTTCAGATCTAGTAAGATCCGATTCAGGTGACGACTTATCGATTCCAGGAACAAGGTTAACTCGTAAAAATGCTGGCGTTCTCAACCGATGACCGATACAAAGTAAATTAGGAGGGACAACGACATTGCCAAAACGAAGAACAAAAATGTATAAAAGTCAAACAAAGAGTCCATATTTACGTTGTTCGGTAAAAACTTTGGTTTTACATAACACATAAAACAGAATTATATCTGGCGTCTGAGCGAAACACTGTTAAAAACAACGAATACATGTTATGACAAAATGTTATATAATTACAAACATGATGTGTCATAACCGTAGAAGCCGTCACAACACGAAACTCCGCTAAAAGCCAATGGCATGTGACATAGCTGCCTTATCGATATTAAGTACAAGTTTTAACTTCATTGCATGGGCTATAATGGGCTCCCTAAAACCTGTCTACGAACCTCTTGAAAATCCAAGTAAACACCACTGCTCTTGTTGCGGCTAAGCTAAGTTGTTGGCTTAAGCGAATCTTACAATGGGAAACACATTCTCGAAATACTAAACAGTTTTGATAGTTTCTTGCAAGAAAGCCCAGCAAACATAGCATTCTGTACCAGCACACTAACGTTCACGTTTTTGTGACACAACAGACAGAGGGAGAAATGGTGTTATCTTACACGCCTATACTTCCCGGTTCTGCGCCAGGTATCGAGTTACTTGATTTCCTATCTGTTTTCGAAGTTCCCCGCAAAGCAGCGATGCACGCATCTGTAATTCTGGAACAATTTAACGTTTTCTTGCGTGCAAATGTCAAAAAGCTGTTTTTCTGCCACTCAATATCTTTTCCAGCTGGGTCATGTCTTAAAGAGCGTTCGGTATCTAGTTTGTTAATGGTTAAAACGTAACGTCAAGGTTGTCAAGAACCGAGCACAATGTGTTTTAAAAAAATTCTACAAAGGTTGCTAAAGCCTGCATATGCGTTATACGTTACTAACACAGTCCTTCAATATATCACGTGATAATGTTATAACAGGTGCAACTCCGGCATCATAGCCAAGTTTGCATTGAAATTGGCACATTTTTTGCTTTAATGATATCCACACAACTCAGACTTGGAAACTTACAACAAGCGTGACAAGGTCTAAATAAACTTTGTTGCCTTTGCACCTCTGACGTATTCTGCAATAAACAACGACACAGATAACGCACGCAACGTATTGCGCATTCGAACCCCAACCCGCCACAAACAGCTGTTTCAAAATGAAGATGATGCAGCCAAGACTTCGCTCTGTTGTCTGGCTTGCAAACAAACCATCTCGCTGATCAACCATACGGTGAATGACCCTTATGGGTGCAATACGACACTATGCGGAAAACAGAGGCGGCTAGAGGCGACTTTTTGCTCGGGTGCGCGCGGAACATTGCCAGGAAGAGCTCAACAGAAGCGTCGATGGCTTTTCCTATTAACTCAATTGTCCTCCTATCTATCTATTGTTTTGGGCGCCGGTGATGTACGTTTATACCGCTGGCCGGTGTGCCACGTGGGCTAAGCAGCCGTTGGGCCTCTGCCAACCGTATGGTCGCGCGTCAGTTTCCGCATTGACTTCTGTGGCGCTACATGCTCACAAGCATTCGACAACGCCATGCAAAGTAGGTTTTTGTAAGTAAATACTTCTCAGAGTATGTTGTCTAAGATGAAATCAAGGTCTTGAAATAAATTGCCTGACTCTGAAAGTGGATATCCACGCTCTATTTGCCAACCATCGTATGTACAAACTGAAAACCTCGTTACTTGATGCCGATTTCAACAAGTTTTCGACATACGAAGCAATAGTAACCTCCTTTTAGCGTGTTCCAAAAATATCCTTATTATGGTAGTTGCGTTTTTTTTATGGAGACTGTCAGAGTTCGTTTTTTACCTCTTGCTTCATTTTAATATACTGAGCTAACCTTAACCGTCCTGCTATCACGACCATGCCTTCAATGGCCCAAAATATCTCTAACAGCCAGACATATTCACGCACTTTGCAGTCACAAAACAAACAACTCATGACGCTCTTACACACCCCCGCCCAAATGAACGTTTGAACCCATTTTCTCCCTACCAGACCAACCAACCACAAATACAGGCGTGTCTCCGGGGGTAAAATCGGGGAAACTCTGACACGCCTTGTGATTCTTCGCTGCAATAAGCGGTCAGTTAGAATGAGCACTTGTCACGCTGCTGGCACTGAAGTCGCCCAGCGTGAAAGGGCGGCCTGCTGTTGAACTTACAACACCAGCATGGCTACCAAAGCGCAGAATTTCATGCCTTAGCGACGTGCCACGATGACGTGGGGCTGATTGTTGATTCCCAGAATTCACAGAGCTTGACTTTGGCATGAAAATATGTGGCGTAAAAAGGTGCGACGTCTCTCCGTATTTGAGGAAATTTTCTGCTATTGATTCAAGTGGTATTGTTTTGTAAGCTTGAACAAGTGAAGAGTGCAGTTAAGAGCATTATTTTAGGATTTCCTGAAAGGCCATTGTCGTGTTATGCTAACAGCAGTGCGTATTCCCAGGGGTACGTGCGTATGTTTGTTTTAGGTTATTTTAGCGTGTGAATATCGAATACATATTTAGCGTACATCAAGTGCAACTTAATTGTCAATGCTGTTTGCAGACTTATTAGTCATATAAATCTTTCGCAGACAGTTGGGACCAATCGTGTAACATTTTTAAAACATTTAATAAACTATATCTAACAGAAAGAACTATATTTCGTAAACTATTAAGTCTACACTCAGCTGTAAGATATGTTAAAACAATAGTGAGGTTAGTAACAATAGTTAGTAATTCAGTAGTCGTCATGCTTATGCACAACCAATGATTATAATTCCACAGTATCCAACATATTGCAATTGTTAGGTAAATTTGATGTCGCTAAGTAAAACACCATTCTACTTTACAAACGGAAAGTATAGGAACAAGAACTGACATTTCGGCAAATGCTCTGTCAAATGAAAAAACGAAAAATTCAACTTCCAGCTTTTGCCAACAGCAAAACTGGATTTTTACAAGTAGCAACTGTCTCGACCTGCAGTACGACTTTCATTGTTCTTAACCTCATTGTGTACCAACGACTTGGCATTGTTTCTAACTTACTGGGTGTCCGGTTGCTTCGTTGCTGGGTCACACAAATAGGCACTACTCCGGAACCAATCAATGCCAAATGGGTGCAAGCTGAGTAACTGCGCATAAACCATGATGAAAAAGGCCTATGAGGCAGCTAGCTTACGTAAGTGGTTACGAAACAACCGCTGCGTGATTACGTTTAGAGTTCTGGGTCAAGGATAAGGCCAAAAACGTTGAAGTTCATATTCGGCATCTGTTTCGCCGATTCCAATGATTTTTCACGTGCAAGGCTTGTATGGAAATCAAATTAGCGAACAAACTTACACAAACATGTTTACTCTTTAATTTCATGTGAACGCTTCAGTCGCATTCACTACTATTGCTACTGGTCATAATGTAACATGCCATTTAACACTACGCTACTTTCGCTGCCAAACTCTACAAGAAGGCATTACGGCAAGTTCTAGATTGCGAAGGTCACTTAAAGGTCGCATACGTCACAACTAGTGATGTGTGACGGCGTGATAAGATTACTCCGGACATCAATCACGCATGTGGGCGTGCTTCACTGCCCGAATGTCAAGCACTCAAACTGAACTTCGTTAATTTGTGTTACATAACTTGACATAATAATTCATGTTGGTGGCCAATTGTTTGCCAGCCACTTCACCTTTGGCCCACTTTGGTACAATTCTGCTGGTTTCTGGTCTTAAAATGGGGCTTGCAAATCGAACGCCTTTCGTCGAAGTCAAATCAAGTGTTTTGGGTTTTCAACTTGAGATGTAATCACTAGTCGCTTTATAGTATGCAAGTAATGTGCTTCCGATTTTGCAATGCGGATTCAACACAAAACGATCAGGTGGTTTGGAACTCCAGTCCACAACGCGCGCTCAAGTCAGGTATCGAACTCGGGTTAAGTATTTTGATAAATCCTTCTGGTTAAAACTTAAACAATATTCAACTTTACTCCAAACACATAGCGCAGCTTATTTTAGCCTTTAAACCACAACTCACCACTATATACAAATATATTACACGTTGTTTTTACGTTATACCGTACGAACCAAAATTTACATGCACAGTGGCAGCAACATTTTACATCGAGTGCGTTATTGGGTCAAATGATGCAATATCATAAAACCTCAATTCCTTGCCTCGTTAAGCTTAAATATCCACCCCTCATCCGCTAAATACATATCTTCGACAATTTGTTTAACGTCACGTCATCGTAACGACCTGCACACTCCGTTGCAAAAATGACGCAATACCCGTGGCTCTATGACGTACATCGTCTGACAATTATTTTCGCCTGAGGCTAGCATTTGCCTGGCGACAACTCGAGAATCTGAAAAGGCGGAATTTCGCTGAATATTTGTGACGTCATAACACTAATTAATACGGAACGTCACACTCATTAATGCGACGGTACGCTGTGCCTGGTAGAGTGTGATTTTTCAATCAGTGGTCCAACGTTCCCCGAGGCTCGTTTTGTTGTCACAATTTGAAAAAAATCGTTTAGTTTTCGCGGAATCATTGTGACATCATAGTTGGAATGGAAAATGCTCGTGTCATGTCTTGTCGCGGCTTGTAAGTTTGGGTCTTCTGAACCCTGGGCAGAAACACGTTTTGTCTCAATTTGACTGCAACGGATATTTGCGTTAAACTTTGGTTGCGAATTCCGGCAATTAAAGTATAAGTCAAAAACAGTAAATAAAGATCAAAGTTAAAACGCCTTTGTTTCTGACATTACACTTTCTTGTTAGCACGTACTTCGAAGGATGGGTTGATGTAAAACTAGCACGCCCAATGTTGTCAAATGTAATTGCAGATACCAACAGGAAACAACAAAATCATGCGGTTGATAGCAGCTTTCTGATTGGTCAAGCCGACCTGGATATCGCACACAAGTTGTAAACACGCGAACGTGACATTCATGTTCTAGATTGGTACACGATATATCTCTTTCTACACAAACATCATGTACAGCATGGACAAGTTTTTAACTTTTGTTAGTGTGCTTTTTTTCAAGTCTAGGTTTGAAGCCACCGCTCGTTGACATTTTGTCTGGTCATATGACAACCACACCGAGTGTCTTTGAGCTATACTGTTTTTTTTAAACCTACACAACAAATTCCTTGGTGATACCGGCATGGCGGTAAGATAGCTAAGTACTTGCCCTCAAATAACAAAATTAATTCTGTTTTAACACTGCGTTCTCAATAGACACCAACCAAGTCCATTTACGGTAACCGGCTGAATTGTAGCCACACTTGACGACACATCTGACACCTGTCAAAGGCACTGAAAAAAACCACCTTACTTCAAGTGTCTGTCATCAGAAATTCGTCAGCACTTTTGTTTGCTATATGTAGCTTTCCAGATGCAACCATAAAGCTTAATGCTCAAATAAGAACTCAGATTGATAAACTGCCGTGCCTGACTGCACCATGATAGAACAAACAAAGGATACACGCGTATATACATCCTCACTTTAACATTACTCTGTTGTTGCGCATTTCTGCTCGTATGATGTCGCGTTTTTTTACAGGAGTCAGTCAGTCTGCGTTAAGCGATGTCACCGACCGTCACCTATCCTCAGCTAACGTAAACATTTCTAAGATGTCCGGAACACAGCGTAATCAACCGCTATAGGCAAAGCCAAAGAGAACGTCGACCGCACGACTGAATAATTCAGACTAACCGCAAATCTGAATATGCAGCGGTCGTGATATCCAAGCCATGAATTTCCGATCTTTGCACCTGTACAATGTTCCCAACGGTTTCACAGTTAAGGTATAAGTTTATGCAATTTCGCTTNCGCAAATCTGAATATGCAGCGGTCGTGATATCCAAGCCATGAATTTCCGATCTTTGCACCTGTACAATGTTCCCAACGGTTTCACAGTTAAGGTATAAGTTTATGCAATTTCGCTTAATTGAAAGCAATTTTTACACATTGTTTAAGTTTAACTGCCGAGCTGTAGTTTGACTAATTTACCGCCGACCTTGACTTTTCGGACCTTCATCAGCCATAACATGAACCAGGAATGTATTTGTAAAAGGATTACCGTTTATAATTGCCATTTTTTTGGTCGTTAAGTGTAGCAGCAACGACATTTAGGATATTTAGCCGTTGGTTCGACAAAATTTAAATTTCAAGGCAAGCCATAAATTGTTTAAATGTTACTGCCTGTATTGCGCAGCTTTAACATTTCCAGAGTCTGAAAATAACAATGTCAAACTGTCACAAACAGAATGGACATTGCAACAAACCCGAGCCAGATCCGTGATTTCGACTGGTAATTTCTCCAAGCACTTAAACCTGTACTACCAACAACTGTTTTAGGAAAAAAAGTTTATGTCTCATCGAATGTAGCTATTCCACCTGAACGCTGAGGGCAAACAGCGTCTAAAACGCCCCAGCAAACGAAAGGTGCCCACTTTGAAACCAAATATCTCGCGAACCAAACGCACCCGGACAGCCAAATTTGTACACAACACTTTCCAACGAATTTACAAACGATTGACGCAAACCGTTTAAAATAATAATCAAACACCTAATATGANGATTTCGACTGGTAATTTCTCCAAGCACTTAAACCTGTACTACCAACAACTGTTTTAGGAAAAAAAGTTTATGTCTCATCGAATGTAGCTATTCCACCTGAACGCTGAGGGCAAACAGCGTCTAAAACGCCCCAGCAAACGAAAGGTGCCCACTTTGAAACCAAATATCTCGCGAACCAAACGCACCCGGACAGCCAAATTTGTACACAACACTTTCCAACGAATTTACAAACGATTGACGCAAACCGTTTAAAATAATAATCAAACACCTAATATGAACAGCTGATGAATATGACAACTCAATGCAAGCCTATTAACGTGCGTAATTCCGACAGACAAACACACAGAGCGTTCTGCGCATGCGCACTGCCCACGCGGATGGAGTTCCAAGTGGTACCAAGCCGACTTGTATAAACCATAAGTCATAGCGGAACAACAGGCGCGTCACGCAGTCAACAACCAGCCTACGACTTCTGAAATGGAAGTATGCATTTCCTTGCTTGTTTAACCCAGCGAAGAATGTCTTCGCGACACGGCCAACCTGCGTTGTAGCGATAGAACCTTTCATGCCTACTATGTTAATGTTGCACTAAAGACGCATTTGAGTTTTTCGCACATATCCTTCGGTTGATGAGTTTGAATAAACCCTGGCTTTGAATAGTCATATATTCGATTGGAGTCGAACCTGACCAGAATTGATGAGCATCTCTTTAGTCCAAGCATCTCTTTAGTCCCCGCCCCCCACCGCTATGCAAATTTCAGCGAATGATTTGACAGAACTTCAAACACAACTAAAAAATCGATCACGGATGGGCGATTTGTCACCAAATTACACCGGTAAGCTACACCTCGTTAAAAAAGTTTTTAGCATTTTAAGTCGTATTACCAGGTTTACAAAAAAATTAATTAGGCACAACACGGCAAAACGTTTTCGAATTGCAAGGCTGCTACGATAACGAAATCATTGGCTGGTGACGTGATATAGCCACGTCACGCATTAAACACAGGTGACGAATCATTGCCAATTAAAATGAGGTTAATTAGAGTAATTTATTTTTACTCCAGTAAAGCAGTTTTGTCTTGGAAATAGAGCGGAAGATACAATTAACATGACTAACAAAAAATTTTAGTTGCCAAGGAGATCAACATTCTAGAGCTAGAGTGAATTTAAACGAATGTCAGAAAAAATGTATGCTCTTACCATTAAGACGTCTAGAACATGTGATCACCCTACTTTCTCGCTGATCGGTGTTAGAAGAACTTCAAGTAAACACGTCAGAATTGAAATAAGTTACTCGTGCGTTTCGGTTAGGTGAAACGTTTCGATAAAAAATTCCCGAATTTGTTCTGCATATGTAAGCTGCAGACAGGGCACACTGTTTCGACGTATAAGGTCACGTCAGTGCAGCTGGTGGCAGGACATTGGCCATTTAGGCTAGTCCAGTTGTGAGTAACAGGCTGAAAAGCCATGCCTCACGTCACAAAAAACCTGATGTAATCATATAGAACCNAGGACATTGGCCATTTAGGCTAGTGCAGCCAAATTACGGCACTCCAGTTGTGAGTAACAGGCTGAAAAGCCATGCCTCACGTAACAAAAAACCTGATGTAATCATATAGAACCTGACCTGGATTCAAATGCATAATAGTGACCAGGTGGACCTGTGGTTCACACCCATTATTTCATGATCGATTTCCGGCACAGGTCACCGACGTTCGTAATCCAAAACCGTTACCTTGTCAACAATTGCAATGACTAAGACATGATTAATTGACACGCATCCACAGATGAGCTATAACACCCAAACACTAAATGACCTGCCCACCTCATTGCCAGTCCCGCAACAGCACCACAGGACAAGTCAACAACAAATGTCACAAAAAAACCTTTGACTCATATTGTATCCGACTGGAAGTGGGTGTGTGAGTTTTGAATGCTCTTTTAATTAGTGGTGAGCAGCATTTTAGTCATGTTCCTGTGGGCACTAAATAACCTGGCAGTTTTGTTTGATAAAAAACGAGCTAGTAATTGGCTGCTCACGACAAACGGATTGTTCAAGAACCATTTTAACTTGAGCCTGTTTCGCCACTTTTTCATCACTGACCAAACAAATATGCGACGTTGTGTCATTCTAGGGCAGTTATTCTTAAAGTGTAGTCCGTCCCCTCATAATGGTTGCGAAAAGATGACTTAAACTAGGCACTGGTTTATAAAATCGCCTGTTTTGAGAGCATGTTGGAATGGAATTTTTTTGGTGGTCCTCAGAAAAAAGTTCAAAAATAAGGTGGTACTTGGGCAAAAAAAGTTTGAAAAACACTGTTCTAGGGGATGCCAATATGTTTTGCATCATATGCCATTACAACTTTTGTTTCTTTACTGAAATTGCAATGCAATTTAGCAAACAATTGAAACGTGCATTTTAAGGGTTTCACTGAGCCTGTTAAAGATTTACCGTTAAAAGCTAAAAATAGTTATAACTGAAATTGAGTAAATCACCCCCATATTCACTGTGAATGATCATGGATCGTTTTCATTTGATCTCT
>QXVZ01020601.1:0-16323 GCA_008931825.1 Phallusia fumigata | reverse complement strand
TTCCCGATTCTTGATACAAATAAAACTGTGCTTGTTTGTTGACGCGAGCGACCGGTGGTGCGAAATCTCCATTTGAATGCTTGTAGGATAAGGCTACATGGACCTGCTGCACACTTCCCTGAAGGCTCTTAATCTCCTAAATTGGGCCTTTAATGTGGAGCGCAACTCCTGTTATCGTAACACTCTGCATGGAGTTGTCTGCAGGGTCGGAGGTATAAGGTCCGCCTCTTAGTATTGTAAGGATGCCGAGCCGTTGTAATGCTGAGATGCCGGTCTCTCGATATGGGAAAAAGGTTTTACAATGTAGGCTAAAACTGTTCATAACCTTTTATCGCACCGAACCCCTACAATCACCGCCAATCTTTTGCCATCCCACCAGGATTGTGCAAGGGTTACCATTACACCTAATTATACGTCCCTTATGCCCCATAGCCCAACGCGGTGTTCCTGCTTTACAAACAGACTGCTAAACTCTTTTTAGGCTATGACAAGGCATCCCTGAAGCACACGGTGCCTTGGTGTATATCATCCGAAAACCTCAACGCTAAGCGATCCTACTGTACACAACCATTAAACCGCGTTTTCTTCTGTAACAATATTTTTAGCCGATACCTTTGATTGGTCACTGACTTGCACACAACAGCACAGAAACAATGAGGCGATTCATGAGCTTAAATTCTTTTGACGACTACATTTTTCGCTCTGCTATGCCAGGGCCGTTATGTAACGTTATAATAGGATTAAAGCAAATTGGTTCAGTATCTAACCTATGAAGTTTTATTTGCGATAAAGCGACGATGAAAAATTATTTAAAACCATATTCACACAATTGTTGGTTATATATGGCAAAAACATTTGGTCTAATTACTGGTGATCGGTATATTTGTAGTGGCCCATCAGTTACCGATCTCTGCAGGCTGGGCCGAAAAAGTTGGGTTCACAGAGACAATTGCATTCTTTTCCTTCCTCTGTCACGATCGGTGATCCGCCGTTCAAGCATTTTGGAGGGCAGACTTCTGGGTCAAACCGTTTAAGGTATTGGTAGAGTGCCTCGTCCATGTATGCCTGTTTAATCTTGGACTCGAACACGGCTGAAACGGGAGCCAACTAAATATAACAGAAACTAATTAAGTTACGCTATTGGGGAAAGGCAGTTTCAATTCCCTGCCATATACGTGCATATTATTGCAAACTTTGACGATTTGACAGTAAAGCTTTGTTCTGTTTCGGCGGTCTGCTCTTTGTTTCGGTTCTGGTTCGCCGGTCTGCTTTACTACATCCGTTTCTGTACGGTTTAGGATTATAACGTGTATATTTACAAATTAGATTTCGACTGAGCAGGGAAGTTATTTTAATTAAGTGGGCTACGTATTGTTCGCGTAAAATTCCTTTTTACCACAGATAATCTTTATGCTTCAAATAAAACAATGTGAAATCTCACCGGACGATCTCGAAGTCAACCCAACCAGGTTTTTCATGTCTGTATATGGGTCTAGCGCCTCCGACCATTCGGACAAGTTTTGTGCTTGTTATGTTGATGGTTAACTATAGTGTTTAGCGTTGTTGGTTTGTGTTTTTCACAGCGGCCTTTTACTTGTGGCAAATTTACTCATTATGGGTACCCCCCCCACGAAAAGGACACATATTATTTTACACTTTTTTCCGCAAAACGCTTTACAGGTAGCACCCAATTGTACAAATGGTAGTAAGCAAATGACTAAACCATGTTCGCTGTAAAATGTTTTACCATAAAGTCGACCACTGCAGGATTGTCCTTGACGGTTGCCGCCCAGGCGTCAAAATCTTCCTTCGAAGGTGTTTCTTGTTGGGAGAAACTTAGAGATGCGGCGGTGTCAGACGATCCGCCTTTCACCGTAACTACAACATCTTTTGCCGCTCCGATGAAACTCCCTGCAAAGTTCAGCGTTCTTCAACTGCTTGCTTGAGCATTTATTTCTATCAAGTTTAAAAATGTTAAGTTACCGTCATAGCGTTGCGACAGGGCATTTGTCGAACATTTTTCAGATTTTATAGAAAAAATTTCATTTTCAATACAAGCTCTTTGTTCCTCTTCGGTAAGGCCTGCAGCGTAAAAACAATCGTAAAAAAAGATTCAGTTTGTCGTAACTACCCATTGCTTACGTGATTCTGTCAATTCCGAACTATCAAAGCGAAATATTGATTCAAACTCTCCACCCAAGACTCCGCTTGAATAGTAATGCGTGCCGAAATCAGTGATGATTTTTGAGTATTCAGCATAGTCGAAGTGTTCGGGTAAATCTAACTCACGTTGGCGAAACGAGTGGGATAAAATCAGATTGTTTCGAAGCGTTCTGAAACAGAAGAACTTTTTTGACCTCTGACTTATTTGTTTTGGCCTGTAGCCCAGTGCTTACAACATACATTTGGAAGAGCATTTAATAGTTTTTTTACCTGAACTGGGCCACTTCGATCCTGAATTGTATTTTGAAATATATGGATTTCGCTTTGCTTCCGTTCTCCACAACAGTTCTTCTTTTTGTGTCCGAACTATATGCGGCTTTTGCACTTATACCTAAGACTAAGGAAACAAAAAAGCAACAGAGAGTTTTTAATTGTGAATGCATGCTTCATATTTTTAAAAATTATCTTACAGGAAAATCCTCCCTCAAGTTTTGATTGTCTTTCCTCTCGTTCTTCTTGAAAAAAGGATTTGGGACCATCGTACGACTTGGTTGAAACTGATGTGGCGGCTAATGCCTGGTAGCAAATTTGTGTTGGCATTGTGTGGCACAAAAACCGTTACATATTACGACTACAAAGCATGTCTGAAGATAAAAAAAAACTCTACATGTGTGTATTTGCATCTGCATTGTTAAGTTTTACAGTCAAAAGATTTTAGCCTCAATAGCGCTGCAACCTAAAGCGTCAAGTAGATTTTTTGCTCTCTTACAGTTTAAAAGTTTTTGTGTGCAATCTTGCACTCGCTCGGTCCGCAAAGAATACCTGAAAACGATAAGACAAAATGTTGGCTGGAAGTCGAAATTGTAGACCTTCATGATCGCCACTGGTTACGACCGAACATCTTCCGTTGAACCGCCAGTTGTCTAAAATAGTTCCAATCTCCTCGTTTCCTACCAGGTTGAATCTGAAAAAATCTAATTTGTCCTAATCCCTACAGACCTTAGTTTCAATTGTGGCTTTACCAGTCAGTCGTGATACCCAAACATGAGCGAAGAGGGGAGAAAAGGGATCATGACCCCTAAAACTTATAATTAGGTTACCCCTCGAAAAAATCTCACTAATCACAAGTTGTACATTAGGGTAGGTTATCTCTGGAAAGACTTTGCAGTTCCCAAAATTTGAGCTGGCTGCACTTTTGTACCCAAATTTTTATGGCAGAAAAACGTTTAGTTTGTTTATCTCATAACTGCACTTACCCTGCACCAACTACGTCAATACTCGGAATTCGATCTTTGGGAGTGGAACAAGGGCTGAGTATTTCATTACAATGCAATTCGTCCGAAAAATCAGTGCAGTCGTCATCTCCGTTGCAAGCCAGTGTGTCTCGAACACAAGTTAAACCTGTCATACAACAAAAATGCTTTTACGCATCAGTTCTCTAAACAAGGGCTTCCCAAGCTTTTTGGTTTGCGACCTCTTATGATCCAATAAAATTTTCCGCGACCCTCTCATTTGCGATAATCAGCGATAATCTTTTTGATGCGAGATTTCCTGCAGTCGAACTTAAATTTTTGCATTTGTGTTGGTATTTCCGTGTAAAAAGTTAGAAAAAGTAAAATTTGTGAAAACGTAACACAGTATTAAATTTGCGTTCTGTTAGAAATACACACCAGAGCCTGTTAACTAGAATTAAACTTATGAAAGAACCTATTGGTCGTAATAAGGCAATAAGTCGTTTTACCATCCTGACACATGAGACTGTCATTGGCACATTCCATCGTTGAGGCCGGAGAAGGCACACACCCCGAGTCAACATCCGTGTTTATCCCTGTACAGTCATCGCCGCCAAACATTGCCGGCGTCGTGATGTTTCTGATACGACTCTGAAAATGTTTCATAATGATACTGGTTCGTGAGAGCCTACCACGTACCCAACAGCGGACTGAAGAATACTTGCTTTTAAAAGGAGAAAAGGCGAAAATTGTAAGTTCCATTTGGCAGAAATCTCGAAGATTTATTGATTGTTTTATCTTATTTGTTGTCTTTTGTTATCATAGAATTTCTATACATGTTTGCAAAGCACTTACTTTTGTGCCGTATGACGAACAGTTAGTCCATTCGCCCCATTCGCCCCACTGACAGTTAATGGGGCATTCGGCCAATTCTCTGCAACCACGGGTTTCCGCCAGCCAAGGGCATTTTTTACCACCGTGCTTTGGATTTCGTGTCACGTATCTTGTTCGCCTCTGGGAGCCTAATTCGCAAGTCTTTGAACATGTTCCCCAGCCAGTCCACGAGGAAACCTTGAGTAAACACAAAGAAATCGCACAAATTGGATTAGTTTGGTTGACTTACCGAAAACTTTCTCCACATTGAAAACCGATAGAAAACAATATTTAAAATACTTACTGCACAATGAACAGGCTTATCTGTACATGCAGAGGTGTTTTCAAAGATAACAATAGTAAGCATCAGTGCCGCCAGTCCTGTACGATACCAATTTATTTCCATATCTGCTTTTGTACTGCAATTTCGGTTGCAATATTCCTGGTTTGTATAACAACAAAAACATTTACATCAAGTTTAGTTTTAACGCGTTTAGACCAAACGAATGGGTCAATTTCCAATATCTGCCACTGCAGATGCGAGACAAATTATTGCTTATGAGCAGCGAGAATTCGTTAAAACGATGCATTATCGTGTATTAAAGAATGGGTTGTTACGTTAAGCAGTGTGTTTTTGTTCACATAAGACAATTTATTAATCTGTTTGGTACAGGCGTTACGAAGAAATCCGAAGTACTGAACCCAACCAACGCAGTTTATTGCGGTTTATCTTTGTCTTTTACTCTGCAATCGCGTACAATGAATAGTGTTGGTTGAATTTAACATTTATATCACCGCTACTCAAGGAAACCTTCTACCTTTTTGCTATGGGCACGTTTACAAATGAGAAGTTTTTTGTTTGTCTGACGGCTCCATTTGGCCCAGAACAGCCTAAAAATTCCCGTTAGGGTGCAATGTTTACCGTCAGACGTAATAAAAGTTTTCCGTTACACGAAAGACTGGCAACTGCCTAGTAAATGTGTTATATCAGTTGCTGTTATATATCGAACGTAGTGATTAAATTCCACGAGAATTTATCAAATGTGTGATCCCTGTGAGCGACTTACCGATACCCTGGCATTTTATTGAACCTAATTTTCTAACCACTGTATAAAAAGTATCACTGAATTCAACTAGGGGTTTTTGTTATGCGTTTTTCAAATGTGTAATATTCCGACTTCAAACTGTTTCACCAGCACGGGTTTGTTTAAAGTATGCGGTGTTTTTCATTGAAACAGAATAAATGGTTGTTTTTGCCATGCTTCAGTGAATGATAAAAATTTAATCATTGGTACACGGAAAAATATTTGTGGAAAGGTTACAAAAAGAAATTTTCTTTTTGCAAACAACCCCCATTATATTTAAAATAATGATTAAACTTTAAAATGCGCTAGGAAACTGCAAATAACATTTGCAAAGAAGAATTTGCAGCAATCGTGTATTCCAGAATAACGACCATCAATTTTAGGAACCGCAACGTGAATTCCCAATTATGAAACCTTTGTGTACACCATAACGTTTTAAGACATTGATAAAGGGTAATAAACTAATCGCTCTGAAACCGAACCTTTTGAACCGTGAACTTTTAAACGATAATTAGGCGCCGCTGTGACGACCTCTTAAAAAGCTACGGTATGTCGTGAAACGTTTTACAACCAGGATTCAACATAATTAAGGGGCAAAATTGCAAAAGTGTTTTGTCCTTGCAACGTAAAAGTTGGTTGCGACCTTTATCTCTTCGTTTAGTTATTAGGGACTTACCATTAAGCTACTTAGGAATCTGATCTTTACGAGCTTTGTTTTCCACTCGTTTCTTGGAGCGGTCGCAATAAACTTGAGTCATTAAACTTGTTGGTCCACGTGTTTCTGTTTTACCTTTTGTGGAGTCGAAGCAGTTGAATACGTACTTTTAGATTATTTGTGATTTTGCAAAGCGTCACTCCTGGGTCATAAAAGGTTGTTCTTTGGTAATAAACCTTGTCTGCAAAGTTTCTGTTTTGTTCAACGTTTCGGCAAGCGCAAAAATAGCATGCCACGAATATTAAATGTCATTGAACCGGTTTTATATTGACCCTCCAGGGTAAGAGGAATGTACCAAACACTGTCGAACCTGTTATTCAATACTTTTACAAATTCGTGTTTGGTGACTTGAAGGATTATATCATTTAATTGTGTGTGAAACGCAACATTGGTGAAAAAATCTTTAAATGTACAATTATAAAAGTCAGTGTTGAATCGGTACCAGTAGTTTATTGATTCGAAATTGTGGAGTTGGAAAATGCGTGTGGACGCCACAATTGCTCTGATTCGACATTTTGTTGTAGTTTGAAAACCAGCAGACTAAGTTGAAAAAAAAAATTGTCCCTTTGGGTTACAGCGTCTTTCAACATTTGCCAAATGAGCCCTGGCGAACGACCACTCCAACTGGATCAATATGCAACATAAATACCGGAAATAAATACTGGAATTTGTTTATATTCACTTTCATTCAGTCATCCTATTTGACTGAAGAATTTACTTTCAGTAACCCGGCTCCACGGTTACATTTCACAAATACGTTCGACTACCTCTTTAACAATTATAACCATAAAATATGGCACTTTAACATAATGCTTAATTTACAGCTGTGTAGTCGCGTCTAACTTATTATTTGTGTTTTGACATTTTGGGTTTTTTAAGATTATTTTTCTACAAACTTCTTCCGCAATATTTTCACTTTTTACATGTCCTATTGCCAATGCGCCACAATGTCACATCAAATGTCAAAATGCACTGCAAGCGCAGTCCAGCTGTAGCAACAATGAGAACTGTTCAATTTAATGAGATGATACCACCAGTTCTGCTTTTGAAATCAGGTCGTCACCTCAGCAACAAAATTTCAAAACACACAACACAACTACATTGGTACTAGGATGTAATGAAGCAGAATTAGTACGTTGCATCGGATTTTTTAAAATGTAAGCATGTAAATCCAAATAAACTGATTGTCGGTTCAACAGGATGCGTATATAGAAAGTTAATTCTCTTTATTCTCTATCTCTTAATTCAATGACAACAGATTTAAAATGCTTACGTCGCATTTTGGAACGTTTCGACTTAATCTTCCTGCAGTGGTAATATGTGTGGCAAAATTAGTGTGTGAATTTAACGAATAAAAATGTAAGTCGTTGATGACCTTATGACTAGCTTTAATCTTTGACATACTCTCTCCCTTTCTTACTGTTTGTAGAATGTTTGAAACAAAGAACAAAAAAATTATCACAATCGATGTACAATATGAGTTGAAACAAATGTGGCAAACGATTAATATAATACTGTTTTCTTTTGCCGCACGTATGAACTTTAATTTTTATCCCTGCAGGCCGGGCCGCTATAGTTGACTGCACAGATGCACTTGCATTCTTTGCCCTCGTCGACCACTATAGGCGCTCCTTCATTCAAACATTCGGGAGGACAAACATCTGGATCAAATCTGATCATGTACTCGTAGAGTGCTCGTTCCATGTTAGCTTTCTTTGCACTTGATGCGAACACCGCCGAGATTGGAGCCAGCTAATGGGAAAAAAAATCCTATTTGATACTGAAAAAACGATTAAGACGACTTTCTCTGCTATCGTGATGAAAGTATTAAGAAACTGGGCTTTGGCCCAGGGGTGTAGTGCGGCAGGAACTTCGCTACCTCTACAAGTGAATGAATGGTAATTGGGGTCATGGAAAGTGAAAGAATGGTAGGCTTATATAGATAGCTCCGGTACCTCAAGCAGAGCACCTATAAAATTGCCACTACACCCCTGCTGTGGCCCTTGCTTTCGACCCAATTGAGGTCATAGCATAATCTATTCGAAAACCACCAGGTCACGTTTAATAAAATGTGTTTAGAAAGTCTGAGTCTATTGTTAGAGGTGTTCAGGAAGCTTTGGAATTGGAAGATTGAGCTTTATGAAGTGTTTGTGAGAGGTTACGTTACCATGAAATCCACAACCGCAGGGTTGTCCTTGATTGTTTCGGCCCAGGCGTCAAAATCTTCTTTGGAAGGGGTTTCTTGGTGGGTAAACGTAAGTGAAGCAGCCGTGTCCGACGAACCCCCTCGTACGGAGGAAACGACCTCTTTTGCTGCTGCTATAAAACTCCCTAAAAGTGTTTTTAGAACTGGTGATAGATGTTTATACCAACGAGTGTTGTTGAGATTTTTTAAATGCTTTGTGCTATAATGTTCAATTGACGTTTTTTCAAACGTTTACGTCTGACGATTTCCGATTGAAAGCCTTGAATCATTTTTTTGGCCAGTGTAATATTTGGTGGGTCACTTCATCTTTCGGTTTGGGAAATGCTTTCTTGCAAGAACTGGGTTTTGTCACCTAAAGTGGCTGGATTTACCTGTGGGTGTGGATCAACCCACAGGTTCTCGGGGGAAAAATGTGGTGATAGAACAAAACTGAAAACAAGAAGCGGAAATAGCTGTGTTGCACACAAGACGGATCGAAAATGGCAAGGCTTATACAAGGTAGATGGGAGTATAACGCTCTGAATCAACATTATTTCTAATCCTTTTCCACAGAAAGCAACTATTACCTCCGTAACGTTGAGAGAGGGCATTCGTTGTACATACACTTGATCCGACTCCACCAGAAGCACCTTTGTACCACACTGACAGTTCACTCTCTAGACAATGCTTCTGTTCTTCTTCAGTAAGGGCTGTGACAAAATCTTGTGTAATTTAACTTGAACCGTGAACCACCCCATGCCAATAAAGAATGAGTTATAGCTGTTGTGGCTAAAGTTGTCGCTATAACTACTTAATGATGTTTTTTCAGGCAAATATATATTTCCTACTTGATTCTGTCAATTCCGATCTATCGTAACGATAAATGGTTTCAAACTCTCCGCCCAAAACTCCGCTCGAATAGTAATGCGTGCCGAAGTCGGTAATTATCTTTGAATATTCAGCATAGTCGAAACGTTCGGGCAATTCAGCCTCGCGTCGACGAAACAAGTAGGTTGTAAAGAGATTGTTTCGAAGGGTCCTGAATTAAACAAACTGTTGTTAAGGTCAATACAATACTAGTGTTCAGTACAATAGACGCATTAGATCAGGGTTTCTCAACCTTTTTACTTGTACCGCCCCCTAAATGTTATGTTCCATTATAATTGCCAAATTGTTTCGCCTCCAGGGGGCGCTCGCGCACACGTTGAGAAGCACTGCATTAGATTGTAAGTGCATCTGGTGGGTCGAGTTTAAATGTAGGCTTTTGCTGTTGTCCATGACAAGAATTTAAGTCTTTGCAGTAAAATTCCTTAGTTCCAAATGCGATATAAATCGAAAAGACTAAAGAATTCGGAAATATACTTAACGCAATGTGTTCTATTTCGCGATTGAAACCAAACAATTAAGCTGCGCGAAGATGAACTTGTTGTAAAGAAAAACCAGAACTTTTTTTTTAAACATAAAGGTAGCTGAAAACAATTTAGCAGATATACGTTACCGGCAATTAATCACCTGAATTGTGCAACTTCGATTCTGCTTCGTGTTTTGAAATACTTTGAATCCATTTTACTGCCATTCTCGATAATGGTTGTCCTTTTGGAGTCGGAACTGTAAGCTACCTTCGAGCTCAAGAAGATAACTGCACACACATGCAAAAGTCTTTGGAACTGTCAGATGTCAGAGATCAGTGAAATAAGATTAAATTTGTACATTGCTCAACGGGCATTAAGCTTTTCGGGAAAGTTACAAGTTTGATACTTCACAGCGATTATATTAAAAGCTTGCTTCGATTAGCAGGCTTTGGAAATTGCCTATGCTGGCAACATGCAAGCAATGTTGGAAAATGTGCACTTGCGAACTTAGCTAATTCAGTTTTAAAGACTTGTGACAATATGAAACGATACTAAAGTCAACAAGATCTGGTTATGTCACCAAGTTAGCAGTTTCAAGTTTCCGCTTGTATTAACATGTTTGTAAATTAGTGCTCGTACATGAAAATCCAAGTTCCATCCTGTTTTGTTGTTCCTCTCTCTCCTCTTGTATAAAGTTCTTGGTGCATGCGTATGAATTCATGAAAAATGTGGTGTCCGCTTTTGCCTAGAGTCAACAAACATGTAGTTGGACGAAAATTATGCTCCAAACTTCTCAACATGATTTCTATGTTTTGACCTTGAAATGAACTATATTATTTTATTATTTTATATAACTTCAACGAAGGACAAATTTGTATAGTTTAGCGGCGCTGTACCGCACAAAACAATAGAATTTCCGTGTCGTTATGCAAAGCTGTGAGCAAAGTCACCTGAAACCGGTAGGACAAAATGTTAGCCGGCTGACGAAATTCCTGACCGTCGTGATCACCGCTGGTGACAATCGTGCACCTTCCATCGTATCGCCAGTTGTCCAGAATGGTCCCTGTCTCTTCATTTCGCAATATGTTGAATCTGAATTAAAATGTGTAGTCAGCGAAGTGAACGCCACACCCCTCAACTATGCGCAGTTTTTTCAAGACATGCTACAATTTTGCAAATTAATTTGCGCGAGGTATTAAAGAAACCTGCACTTGTACGGTTTGTTTGTAATGCTACTTCTTGGCGAACTTGGTGGTCATACAAATTTTACAAATTACAAATTATGTCAGAATGTTAATGACTTCGCGTGCCATGTTAATGAGGCATACTGCTTAATGTTTCTAGTTTAGTAGGCTAATCGCGACAAAAAAGGCTGGTTTTCATGTACACTCTGTGGTCTATTGCTGCAGTTGCACTGGTTCAAAATATGTATTGGAATGCGAACAAGTAAATCACTTGGCGTGCCATAAAAACACTTTGCGTACCAACCGCGGCACGCGTGACAAGGGTTTCCGACCACGGTTTTACTGCTTTGTTAGCCCGAATAAAGGTATAATTACGTTGACTAAGGTAGCCCAAAAAAGACGACCACATTATAAGCAGTTTTGCATCCACTTACGCAGCCCCAACAACGTCAACACTTGGAATTCGGTCTTTGGGCGTACTACAAGGACTAAATATGTCGTCGCAGTGCAGTTCGTCCGAATGATCAGTGCAGTCGTCGTCCCCGTTGCAGGCCAGAGTGTCTCGAACACAAGTTATTTCTGTCGTGCAAACATTGTGATTTTCGTTGCCAACTATTGAAAACCCAATTAAAACTCGTTACAGCCCAATTTAAGATGATTAACTGTTTTGTGGGCTATAAACTAAGACCAGAACAGACCTGCCACACAGCCGCAACTTTATAGCGGTGTTTGAAGGTAACTTGACAATCGTAACGCCCCAATCTCACGTTCACAAAATAATACAAAAGCAATTAAAGTGCATACAAGTCAAATTCAGCCTTGCGCTGTTCTCTTTTTGATGAACCGCGAACGCTGCGGTAACATATGACCAGTAATGCGCCTGAACTCATGGCCACACCTGCTATAAGTGAATAGCGTGCGAGACCTCTTTGAGCTATTACAGTCTCCTTTCAAATCGAGTCTGCTGAATTACACTTACGTACCGTCTCGGCATAAAATATAGTCGGTTTCGCATTGAAACTCGGGAACTACAGGGGGCGAACAACCACCCGCGACTTCTATGTTTGTCCCTGCACAATCCCATCCATCGAACATTGACGGGGTTGTAATGTTTCTGAAGCGACTCTGAAGATAAAGAAAGATAACAAATGGATTAGGTCTAAGTTTTCTCACGTTGCAACGTGTGGCAGGCGCTTGACAGCACACCCCTAGAATCTAAACGTGGTAAAGCATCTGCAGTATTTTTCATTTACAAGTTATTTACAATGGTTTCATTCATAATAACCCATCACTAATTGTCTGCCGTAAANCTGCTGAATTACACTTACGTACCGTCTCGGCATAAAATATAGTCGGTTTCGCATTGAAACTCGGGAACTACAGGGGGCGAACAACCACCCGCGACTTCTATGTTTGTCCCTGCACAATCCCATCCATCGAACATTGACGGGGTTGTAATGTTTCTGAAGCGACTCTGAAGATAAAGAAAGATAACAAATGGATTAGGTCTAAGTTTTCTCACGTTGCAACGTGTGGCGGGCGCTTGACAGCACACCCCTAGAATCTAAACGTGGTAAAGCATCTGCAGTATTTTTCATTTACAAGTTATTTACAATGGTTTCATTCATAATAACCCATCACTAATTGTCTGCCGTAAACACATCCTGTTAGTATTGCAGTCTGCCATACAAACAAAATATTCAAACAACATTGTTAGTAAATATTGGCTGTGCCATTTGAGAACCTTGGTTCCGTATGTCGAACAGTCAGTCCATTCTCCCCACTCTCCCCACTGACAATCAATAGGGCATTCGGCCTCTCTGCAGCTACGACTTTGCGACAGCGAAGGGCAACCTGCTCCCCCGTGTGCAGAATTCGTTGTGACATGTCGGCTTCGACTCTGGGAACCTAGATCACAGGTTTTCGAACACGATCCCCAGTTCCCCCAACTAGAAACCTGAAATGGAAGAATGCAGTTTTTTTTAAACCTTTCGCCGAAATACTTAGGGGTGAAAAAACATTCGTTGTGTTGACAATTGTTACTATGACTTTTGTGTAGCTTTTGATCTCATTCGCAAGGCCAAGTCAGGATTGCCGAATGTCGCTAAGCGTGAACGCGTAACATGGTGTCAGAAATGGGATTCTCTATCGAGCAGTCTGACTAATTGCGGCCCACTGAAAATTTACGTTCATTTTTTGTGGCTCAACTAATCTGGCTCCGCTGGGTCTGTGCTATCCTGTTCACAGAACCACATACGTTTCCGACAGGATTCATTCCTTTAACCCAGCCATCGCGGCGAACACCTGACAGTCTTAGGGGCTGTACAATTGATTGTTGCCAATTAACATTGAAACAACATCGAACCAATACAAGAATATTCTGTGTTTTTGTTAAAATCAAGTTACCAGTGACAGTATGTCCTTTTTGGTGAATAGTGTAGCATGGTTTTAATTTAAAAATGAAGAAATGAAATGCTCAAGTTCAAAAAAATTGAAAGACGTTTTTAGACACACGACGTCGGTTATTTCGTGAACTTGTAAGGCGACAAGGTCTAAAAAAGGTATTTGTTGTAAAAAATCCCCGTAAAATTTGCTTGTCGCTGACGAGGATGAAAATTACAATTGATTCTAAAACGGGAATAGATTAGTTTGATGAAATCTTAAACACTTACTGCACAATTAACAGGGGGAGGGGGATCATCCTTGCATGCGATCGAGTGTTCAGTAAAACACACGACCAGTATCAGCAGAACTGCTACGGTCCGTAATCGATTCACTTTCATGCCCGTCCTTTTACAAACCTTGTGACAAAGAAACAATCTGGTGCATATTACCAAAAAGGTTTAAATACTCGTGTATACCATATATTCTGTACTTGTTATTACAATGCTCCATAGGCAATTTACATGGCACATCCTAAGCGTGCTTGCAAAGTTTTTTAAGGGTAGAGACCTTTTATAAACATATCTGCTCGTTTATTGCTGTAATTACACCTTTTAATTGCTTAATGTACAAAACTGATTTGTTTGTCTGCGAAACTTTTCGTTGACAATGATATGTCCCAAAAAATTGAACTAAGGCCCCAATATACGTTTCCGAGTTGATTTTACTGCACAGGTGTAACTTTAAACACGGTATAATAGTAATTTAGCCTAAAGGCCTTCGCGAAACTAAACCCTGATTATATCGGAAAGGGTCTATGACTTAAGAACCTGAGACGCATTTATATTCAATTCTTATCATAAATATACACAAAACATGTACACTGGGATTTCCTTTGTCGCCCAATTGCTGTTTTAACAGTAACCATATACGTTGGTATATCGGAATACAGTGCTCTAACGTCTTTTTGTTACCTCCTTATAGCGGTAATGAGTGAACGAGACAGAAGCCTATTTTGACAAAGCAAAGAAAAATGGCTTGTTTTATTTAGGTCTGTTTTATTGCTCAATTTGGGAACCTTTTTCACGACAGAATTAACATTAACGGATAAGGAGGCGTATTAAAATTTCGATAAAATTGCTTGAACTAACCAACTGTGTCAGTTTAACAACGAAATTCCTCTCTTGTTGAACGGTTTGTGAGTTCCTAAAACCGTTCATAAGACCTTTGTTACTTTTTCGTTTGACACACATTATACCGTAATGACTTCAGGTCCATAAAAGGTCGGTTCAGCCCACGTCTCCCAAGTCGGTAGCTCTCCAAACTGTTTTCTCCCTAATTACCGGTCCTTATTCGCTAACAGCGATAAAAAACATTAAATCTAATTTAAATGTTTAAGGGAAGTTGTGCATACAAACGATAAAACTCCCAAGGTATTTTATTCGGTCTGTGTAAACTTTGACGTGACTGCAAAAAAATGTAGTTAACGTGATAATGGGTCTTTCCTGCCTGTTTTTGGAACATTGCCCTCAGGACACAAAGGACTACTTAATATTGTAAATTTTATGATTTGTTTGTCGGTTTTACGTGCAGAAGTAGCTACCAGGCATGTAGTTGAAACCACAGGCGGTGATATCAATGCTAACCACTTCAAATCTTTTTGAAAAATTAAGAAGGCAGTTCGAGGTCTTAAAATTTGAAAACATACGAAAGCACCGTTATTAAACCAAACCAAACTGCTAGTTGTCAACCATAAGAACAGTATTGCCTTTCGCAGAATATGGGGTGAAACATACACTTGCGTTTAGGTCCAATAATTGCACAAAGCAACAAAACCAAACCTACGTACCCAAGTTTATGATATTTCTTTGCAATGTTTATAACGTTTCACTGTGATGAAACATTGTCCTCTGCCCGAATGCTATCTAATGTTTTGCATCGCAGGTGTATCTCTGCACATAAGATAATGTAGGAAACTTCTGCAAAACCTATTAGCATATCACAAAAGCACGCACGCGGTTTCTGCGGCGTTCCAAGCTATTGTGGTTTCCTGTGGCTGTCTGCCCTCTGTTAGTGCCACGTCAAACATTACCTCTTTACTTTCGTTTCGTTCGATTTCCTTCACCCTGTTTTTTTAACCCCCATAAAGTTAATAAATTAGCGGCAATTAATACATCATTTTCATTGACGTCCATGAGTAGGTTTTTGCTCCAGTGTCAAAGTGTTGAACGACTTAACAGCCTAACATAGTAAATACAACTATGCACCATTTCAATGACATGCTATAATTTCACACAACTTTCAAGTTTTTGAGATAAATATTGGATCGTGTATTGCCACATCAACTGTTGATGTCACATTGTCCAAAATACTGCAAACCATGCACAGTAGTGTTGTGTTATAAAACGCATGACTGAAATTTTCGTAGGAGAGAATTTATTGTCAGTTGTTCGGCTTGCTATTGCCAATTGGTAAATGTCAACGGGGTGAAAGTGTAAAAATAGGTTGATTTGGTCGTTTCTGGCCGTTACAGTCTCTTTGCAAACTAGTCTCACGCAAGCCCTCATTCATGAAAAGGTAATTCGGAAGTCATTCAATGTGCACCTTGGGTTTCGATTCTATTTACCTTTGTATTTTCTTTGCAAACTTGCCTCGCCCAATTAGCCTTCATTGAAAGGACAATTATAAGTAGTTTAACGGGTTTCGAGTTCCTTTTCATTTTCTTTCCCGAATTGCGTCACGCAAGCCTTTATTGGAAGGTCATTCGGAAGTAATTGGACCTGCACCCTTGGGTTCGTTTTTTGCAACATGCCGAGACCGTCAAGCTTCTGGTTAGGAGTTAAACTTGTGTGTCACCATTACAAACTCTCGTCAATTAAGTACATTAATGCAAAATCGCCTGAATAAGGTGCGCTCTCAGTCCACTGAAATGCCTGCGCGGCATAGAAATTCTAAACAAGTGGTTGTGGTGTAACAAAAACATATTTTCTAAGTTTAGTTTCTTCGTCCTTCTTGACTACACAAACCCGATATGCTTTGGATGTTGGCAAACGGATCAAAAATAACTTCACCTCTTTTGTATGCGTCAACACTACGAACAGAATTTAAATTGTTTCAGATAGAAGTGCGATTTTTTCTTGTTTATTTACACA
>QXVZ01020598.1:0-27213 GCA_008931825.1 Phallusia fumigata | reverse complement strand
ACTGTATTTGAATAAAGTAGCTGGTTGCGGAATAAGAAAGCGGCGTGCAATATACAGCCAGCGGAGAGATTTTTCTGAATGATAATTCCCGGGGTTGTCAAGGATCGTAAAGCTAACAACGCTTTGATCACGGTTTATTCTTTTGCTTTTCTTTATAAACAAAATGTTTTTTGTCTCATTTTCAGAATATTGGAGTCTTGAAATGCAAAAAGCAAAGTCAACCTATGTTTAACGAAGGTCCGGTCTTATCCGGTCAACTATATTTGGCAAAACAGTTAAAAAGGTTAAACAACCTAGAGTTAAGAGATGGCGCGGTTTGAATACGCACAACAGAAACGCTTTGCCCGATAGGCGCTTTAGTTCAACAAGTCACACCCAAAACACCTACAAGAAACTAATTGTTACGCCACGAACGTGAGACGTCATATGACTCTAGAATTTCGGTCGACTGTAAATATTTTATGGGCATTTGTTAGTAATAGTCAATCTGTGCGACACAAAAACAATAATCGTTCCATAAAATGAGAAAAATATATTCCGCCAGAAATAGTAGGAAACTGATGATGCCTATTGAGCGGAGAAACAGATTCTGTAAGAACCATTTATACATGGCCATTTGTTATTTGTTTTCCACAATGATCCGGTCCATACGAAAAAAACATAAGTTTATGCGAGGATATAAACCCATCATAAACCCTAGTTGGGCTAAATCGTACCTCTTGAGGGAATCGTCGGCCTCGATCAGACGAAAGCTATCCGATGCGTGTTCTGGTGTCAAGCGGTCAATGCATTCGTCGAAAAACACTAAACTGGATGAGCGTCCCGCGGCGAGGTCCCCCTCCCCTCCCGCGAATGACGTCAGGGAGCGTTCTTCGATGAAGGAGGAGAAGAGTTGTGTGCCGGAGAGTTGAGTGAAGAACCGCTGGCTCGCCCGCTCCCGACTCCGGATAAATTCTAAGTAAACGAAATCATTTGACTTTTACTCAATAAAAAAACATAACTCCCAGAGAGCTTGTATATAGCGGACACTTTTTATATAAAAAGTTTCGACAATCGCTGTCGTCGTCATCAGTGCATAAAGAAGAGAAGATTAAAACCGTGCGCTGTTACACACTAGTGGGGAAAAAGAAAACCGTGACGCAATCAGTGATGTCAACGTGATGCAATTAGCGAAACGTTTGCAATAAATCAATACATACGAGTTCTCTGGCAGTCAGTTATGTTTTTAATTAAGCTACACTTAAGTCCGTATCTTGTGTAAATAGGTTACTTTTGGATTAATACCATTGTGGCGAATCGAGAGCAGATAAATTTGAGAAATTGGTTGTGTGCATTAGATAGGTTTGTCTGTGGTTGTGAAACGCGCATAGGAGTGTTCCATGTCGGTTTTTAAACATACACTTCAACATTTACACTTGACTGACATTTACACCCTTCCAACGAGATTGTGATTTTTCAGCAGGTTAAGATGTACTGATGCGTACCGAAATCAGAATCAGACCTACACAAATAGCTAAAACAATTTCAAAAGCAAAAATGAGGAATTTTCAGACGCTTTCTGAGAAAAGTGATAGTGATGCACATTTAGTGGTACATAATATTATACATGTGTAACAGTAGTATTGGTTAAGGAATCTTTAGTTTGGTATGATACAACATTACAGTTGCACCAAATGACTAACTGATTTCAAAAACCTCCTCGTCATTCACTATCAGCTGTCAATAGCAATATAAAACAACTCCTACATATCAAACATTTTATGATTCACTAAACTCGCCTTGTATGTTAAACAATGAGCTTGGGTCAGTTGTGCCGACACTTGGTGCTTCGGTGATGGGCAGAAGGAACTGTCTGTATCCTTTCATCACGGAGCACATCATTTTCAACACTGCTTCCTGTTGAAAGATTACAATATGTCAATCATTGGGATAACCGACCTAATCGAGACAAAGATAAAAATTTGTCACATTTGCATGCAAGGGGTTGCAATTTAAAACTTTTTTTTATATCAGGAAAATCTACAGAGGGGAGAAGAAAGTCCCAGCACAATTAAAAATTCAATCCAATTTGACTAGCCTACAGCAGGCTAAAGTTGAAAAACAGGAACATTTGTTTGAATATGGTCCTGGCTCATTTTCCGATGGTTAAGTACAACAACTGGGAAACAGAACAATGAGGGGACAAAACCCCATTGTTTAGTAATTAAAATGAAAAATATGTGGATATTGGTGCCATGCAGTAAAGCAAAACTAGTTGCTGTTTTTCTGGCTACAGTACAGGGAATCTATTGTGTTTGACATCCTTTCAGATTTAGTCATTATCACATCAACCTACATTGCATAATGAGACACACAAAACAGGTTGTGCTCATGGCAAATGACTGTGTATGGAACACAGTTTAACTTGGTCTTGCTTAGTGGTATTAGGGCAGCATACATTAACACTGAATGTTTTTTCCAAAGCAGCTTATATTTCCCCAAACGATGTCCTTAAAATATGGAGAAAATGGCTCATTTTAATAAACTTTTTACATTCTTTGGGGCATGGTGCATAATAGCAATACTTTAAACCATCATTTGTGAATTGGAAACATTTTCAGATTTTAAACTGTTAAACAGAGGGTTTGTTCACAAACGTATCTGCAAACCAATGGTAAGGGTGTTTAAACAAGCACTTAAATGAATCAGCAAAAGCTACATGTAAGTATTTTTGCCAGATTGTAATAACAGTCAAATGTTTAGTAACCTTTTCTACAACAGCTCGGTGCATCCAAATCAGGCACTCCGTATTTGTTAAAAAAAGGTGCATTCAGATCAGTATAAACCATACCTGTACAGCTAGGTCGAGCTGTCTGTGTCTTTCCTGCCTTGTCATGTCAGGATCAAGCATAGAGCCGCCTCCAGCACCAGTGCTTTCCTCTCTGGGACATTCCTTCACTTCTTTGAAGTACTTCTGCAGCACAGAGCGCAAATACTTGGCAGGCTTCTTGGGTAAAACCTTCCAGCTGAGCTTCTCCTCCATGCTGTAGTTAAAATATAACAGTAGAATTTGTTAAAATATTGGAAACAGCAGAAACAAAGTTTGGAACTAATTGTATGTAGCATGTAGCATAACTAAACACATATACAACTGGCAGAAATTTTGTAAAAAGTAAATACATTTTATTGCAAACAAATCAACAACAGCTATTGTTACCATCAGAGTGACATTAGGCCATCACGTTTTTTTAAATAAGGTACTTTTTTAAGTCCATGTCTTAATATAATTATTGAGAAAGGAGTCTTGTGGCCACGGTACACATACATCATTTTATAAATTGAAATGATCATGGATTTTTTTTTCTGGTCCACTTTAGTGCACACTTTTAGAACTGTGTAACTCCAATACAGGTTGGGTACCAACACAGCAAGATAAACGATATGACACATCCTGGTACCCTAATAAATCTATGTGAGTTAGTGACATAACAAATAGAAACAAATTGTGGGTCTTAATAGGTACTTAATGTGTACAACTAATTTTGGCCATAAAACTTGATCGAAAAAATCACAGGCTTGAACTACACATTTAACCCCCTAAAGCTTTTACAGTTTATTAGCTTTTCCTGAAATGGGTCAAACTGTTATCAATCTATCACCATAAAGGCCCTTTAAAGTTAATGAGACCGCCAACCTCTAAACAATAAATTTTACAATGACTCGCACAAACAAAGTTATGGTCAGTCACAACTTACACTGTTATGCTGTTTGTGTCCAAATTTACACATGCAACATCTGATGGGGGCTCGTACAGGTCAAAGTAACGTGAATCGACGCCGACAATAAATGGACATGGGGCTTCAAGAACATAGCCCATCTCAAGTGGGCAAAGGGGAACATATGTACATTGCCACTTGAAAGGAAAGAGCAACTGCAAAGACAATAGATTTTATTAAAGAATAGCATATTAAAAGAAATATTTATTGAAACCAACTTCTGTTTCTGGAATCTTAAGACATACTCTTGCTGGATAAACAGGTTACTGAAATATATACAACCAGCCACTACAAACAAACAAAATCATTTAAACTGGATGATAACTCATGAAAACATGAAACTGTTAAAGAATGCTTGTTGCAAAAAAACAATAAAGTGCATATTTTTTAGCCAGGAGCTGCAAAGGAAAACACCCAAAATATGTCAAACCCCTGTCAATCAATCATGCGTATCTGTTATATTTGTTATAGTATATATATACATCAGACCTTCACAGAAATAGACATTGAAATACAGGAAATGTCAACTGGTTTGAATTAATGTTTGAAATTGTGTTTAACATGCTGAACACCAGAATAGTAAATCATCATCATGTAACTTAAACAGGGTAAACCCATGAATGGTAGAATGGAAACAGGTATCTTACTGTTATCAGAGCCTCAGCCACACAAGTAATCTCAGCTGGTCGGAGCGAATGAATTACAATCTTGTGTTCTGTCAAAGCCAGGACAAGTAAAGTTATTGTGTTTTCTGGACCCAGGTCATCGAGCAGTGCAAGGAATGAAGCACCACTGCAAAAGAACATAAATGACCAAAATTAAAGATTGTTTAATTTCCATTTTTTGCCCTTTTTTCATAACAAATATTTTATAATGTAACAAATCTGTTAAAGACAATATGATAACATTTTTTAAAACAAATTTTCATCATGTTTTAATTTATGTTTTTGTCAACAAGCTAAAATTGCTTTTAAAATGTTACAGAAATAAGAAAAACTAGAAACGATAATAAAGAACTGCCAACAATCCAAGTGAAAGTGGTAATATAGTGACAAACAGTGTAGCAGATGTAACAAAACAGGATATGAATTTGCATTGGCACAAATATACCACAGCCCTGCAAGTGTTCTGTTATCATTCTATTTGGCCACTTGTTGACACACTGATACCATATGTAGCAAGACAGATGGCCAGAGGCAATGTAAAGCGGCGAAAGAGTTGAATAAGTGGACAATGGCATAATGTTGAGAGAAATTGCATGGTGGGTTAATAAGCTTACAAGGGACAAGGAGATTAGGATTTAGAACGATCAGTTAATCTTACCTCAAAGGAATTGGTGTAATCTGAGGCCTTGTAAGGATAGTTGTATGCATTGGGGACATCTAAAACATGTTAGGTGTTATATTACGATACAAAGTGAAAGTTTTGACGTAGCTAAAAACAACATAATGGGTGTATAAAATTTGCAATGGTTTATAAGCTGTGAATGTTTGAGAAAAAACACATTTATATTGATATGTACAAGTCAAATTATGGTAATTCTGTTAAAAGTGCAGTACTCTAATGAAACACTCCAAAAGGTTTTTATGGACCATTATTTCTTGTTCTATGTTTATTTTGTTCTGCACATGCCTCTAGTAATCACATGTGCACTTAAAGTGTAAAACAAAGAAAAAGGGTTTGGACCTGATATACCTAGCACACCATGCCTACGTGTAAGTATATTTTACCCAAACACAGTTTGTAAATGCATTTTACTACAATCAAAAAGTTGTAAACAGCACAGCTTGTGCAAATAGAAGTGGACAGATTAATGACGCTATTAACAGGTTGTTGTTGGACACTTTTGCCATTCTGCAAAACATTGATGAGTGCTTGGCCAACAATTGCCTTTTTCGTGGCAAATTCAATGAGTTGTAAACCCATAAAACACAGCACAACAATAACAGTTAAAGCATAATTGACATGTTTACTGTCATTTTGCACACTTAAAGCAGATTTACACTGCCTACAAAGTAAATCACACTGTTGACTTTCTGATGCGCAGAGCACAAGGGGGAAAGGTTACAAGCGGTTGGTGTGACAAAAAAGTAAAACAACAATTATATTTACCAGGTTTACACCTTTTAAACCATAAGTATGGTGTTTAAGGTGTTTAACTAGTATTACCCAGAGCAATGTAAAAACATTATTGCAGCTTGTAAATTCTGAATGAAATCTTTTTTGTTTTCATTTGTTTTCATACATATTACCAAAATAAGTGTCATTAGATTTTGACATAACCTTGTTCAAAATTGTTGAAATTCATTTGCCTAAACTCATTGGGTAACAACAAATTTCCCAAAAAAACAATTAACAACACATGACTTAAGGGGTCACCTGATACTGGACTCTTGGACGCTGGGATGTCGGAAAAGGTACGTTGTGCATGAAATGAGCAATGTGTCTGCATGGAAAATCACATGACACTTCATTTGGGGAACACAAATTGAATTAAAAACAACTTTTATCTGGGTAAAGCAATTTAGGTTTCAGATATACATATGTACCAAAATTTATATTTTTGTTACATATAACTCCAAAAAAAAAAACGATTATATACAAACCACATATTCCACCATTAGTTTACTAAGGCTCACAACATCACAGTTCTAGACAAAATAGAGTAAAATATTTAAGCAATCATCTACTTACCGTTCCACTGGAATAGGATGAGCGATTGGGGAGACTGTAAGCCGATATAAATACATGAGGACGTCCCTAAAGGCAGAGAACATGGGCCAACGTGATAGCAGACATATAGCTTTGTTGGTGTGTACAGTTTTGACAGTCCGTGACCTTTGTCCGTCGCCCCTGAGGAGACCCAATTTGTAACGCTGCTCGTCTGTGAGCTTCTCTTCCGGATAGCTTTCGTAAAAGGAAACAACAGCACCGAAGACCTACAAAACACAAGAAATGCAATATACATGAGTTACAGGGAACATGTAATGGACTTCAACACAATGTGTTTAAAGTTAAATGCAACATACAAAACAAAAAGAGATGCACTTTTGGCCTTTAATTTTGTTGGCCTTTAAACAATGGTGTGACTACAAATTTGCCTGGTAATTTGATAACAGCAGTATTTTCAGGTTTTGTCCTATTAAGTGCATTGCTAGAAGTGATTAGCTTGGTACTGCAGTGTTTGTCTAAGTTTTGCACAATGCAATTCATGCAAATTTTATGTACGAAAATGCCAAAGGCTTAATTGTAGCAAAGGATGATGCAAATACAGCATACATTCCTATCAACGATGGTTAAGCCGTCAATCTCACCTTTTCTGATGTTTCAGTTGTTAAAACAAAAGATGAAAAAGTTGGCAAGGGATGTCGAGTTTTACTTGACCAGCACTCAATGGTTGCACCCATGGGGAGACAGAACAGAGGTACAGTGGCAGGCAATGGAAAGGAACCGGTGTCTTCAGCAGGATATCTCCCCATAAAACCTATGAAAACAAAGGTAAAAAATTAAGTTCATAAACAACAACAAAAGGTTGTAGCAAATAATTTGTTGTTTTATCCCAATACAACAGGCCTCATTTAATGCATTAAATCCTTCTATTTTTGGTCAGAAACGTCCACAGCCCTTTCAAAGCATGTGACATGTTCTTCTAAAGATCAATATTTTTCTGGACTTACACGGGCAAAATGTACTATTGAATGGTACAGTTACAGATTTAACAAACCAATCATTTTAGATGTGCATGTGATACGATTCAATAAAAAAACATAAACAATATATAAATTGTACAAAACGAAGAATTTGTTAAGAGTGTTCTTAGGAATCCTGCACAATTCGAAGGTGCTTGTTTCAAATTTTTTATCAGAAACTAAGCCAAAGAGCCAGAGGATAAAATGCTCTCACAAGTAAGCACAGCATGGGTGCTTCAGGCAGTAGCAGTTTATCGGCAGATAGTGGCAAGCTTCTCATTTATGTCAATGCATTATTGATGAGGCCCAACAGACAGTGCTCGAAATTAACAAGTACATAAGGGGCACAACTTTGTATGGCAACACGGCCATAAATACTGCATGAATGATCCTATGGAAGCAGGTTGAAGAAATCTTACGTAATGGGCATCTGTCTGGGGATTTTAATTGCCGTCGGGCTAAACTTACCAGCTTTAAATGGCAACGAGTCGACCTGTCTCATGGACTTTTTGTAGCACAAATGAACACTAGAGCCGATCTAAATTAAGAAAAAGCTGTCACAGATTTTTAATTCAACATAAAATAGGTGATGCATCACTTGAAAAATATTTCATTTTTTTCCAGAAAGTACCATACATGAAAACCTCACCTTAATTGTTATTTTCATGTTACTAAAATAAACGTTTAAAATTTTTAGCATACATTTCCGAAAAACAAATTTACATACATATACATTAAAAAAATTTACATACATATACGTTTTACTAAAAAATCTCACATACCAGGCCCTTGTTTAGGTTCTTAGGAATCTGGCAGAATGCATATGGGGCCTTTTCTCCTTTGTTGGTGATGATGATGCATATATCGGTGACAACTAAAGCATTTTGTGGTGCTGATTCCTTTGCTCGACGATAGGTCAAATAGATCGGATGGCTACCCATGCCTGAAAATCACAAACAAGTTTCAACCATAAACAATACTGCTTTAGTTCATAACAAGCTGATGTAGCAAAGTATTGAAACATGTTAACTTCGTTTTTTGTACTCATATATATATATATGTTTGTATTGTAAGGTATACATAAACAAGTTTGACATGTAGACAAATTTATTTCCAAACAAAAGATCTGTTTTTTACAGATTTTCTGTTTACATTGATGAGGAAAACCCATCAAAGGAAAAACAAGCGGACAACATGAGGGGTTCTATAATTAGACGGCCATTACATACATCCCACCCACATAGAGCAAATGTCTCACACTTTGTGTGAAGTTTACGAGCTAGTGTGTCTTATGTCAAGCTACTCAAGCATAACTGCCTGAGGGCAAACAGAAATTGGGCCACGATAATAGCTCAGTGTATCATTAACAGCTTTAAATTGTTAAAATACTGCAGGTTTGTACCACAGAGCTGCCAGAAGCTTGTGTATATAAGTCCAATCCCAGCACTGTTTTGGTTTACAAAACAATCATACAGGAAGCCAGTGAAGTTTTTGCGACAAGCATTACATCACCACCACAAATGCCCACTTTTGTTGCAGCGGTAGCAAATATGTGCATGTCTCAAATGCAATTAAGATTTTTGTCAACCGCATTTTGTTCAAACTGTCAAGTACAATGGTATGACATGTCCGCAGAATAAAATGTCCAAAAGTTCTAATATTAATCTCATAATCTGCAAAAATATCTGTCAGGGTAGGTTATGATATTAGCACAAGAAGGACATACCACTTTTGTTGTTGACATTAGCAGATTTTCCTGCCGGAGTAGTTTCCAAAATTTCGATTCCAGGTCGAACAGTCTCTAAACCCTCATAGAATACTCTATTTAAAAAAAGATTGACATCTAATCAGCATGGCAATTCTACGGCAATAACTTTAACAGACAAGGCTGAGACTATCAGATAATAATCAATGAAAGTTTTTAACCAAAATAATCCTTTTTAAAATAAAAACCTGTAATTTGATTTAATGTCACAGTNTCTCCTTTGTTGGTGATGATGATGCATATATCAGTGACAACTAAAGCATTTTGTGGTGCCGATTCTTTTGCTCGACGATAGGTCAAATAGATTGGATGGCTACCCATGCCTGAAAATCACAAGTTTCAACTAGAACAATACTGCTTTAGTTCATAACAAGCTGATGTAGCAAAGTATTGCAACATGTTAACTTCTTTTTTTTTACTTATATATGTGTTTGTTTTGTACAATTGTGTTATGTATATTACATGCTTGAATATGTTTTGTAAGGTATACATAAACAAGTTTGACATGCAGACAAATTTATTTCCAAACAAAAGATCTGTTTTTTACAGATTTTCCGTTTACATTGATGAGGAAATCCCACCAAAGGAAAAACAGTTTTTATTCAAGCGGGCAACAAGTGGGGTTCTGTAATGAGTCGGCCATTAAATACATCCCACCCACATAGAGCAAATGGCTCACACTTTGTGTGAAGTTTAAGAGTTAGTGTGTCTTATGTCAAGCTACTCAAGCATAGCTGCCTGAGGGCAAACAGAAATTGGGCCACGATAATAGCTCAGTGTATCATTAACAGCTTTAAATTGTTAAAATGCTGCACGTTTGTGCCACAGAACTGCCAGAGACTTGTATATATGTCCAATCCCAGCACTGTTTTGGTTAGCAAAACAATCATACAGGAAGCCAATGAAGTTTTTGCGACAAGCATTACATCACCACCGCAAATGCCCACTTTTGTTGCAGCGGTAGCAAATATGTGCATGTCTCAAATGCAACTAAGATTTTTGTCAACCGCATTTTGTTCAAACTGTCAAGTAAAAACAAATTTTTTTAACGGTATGACATGTCCGTAGAATAAAATGTCCAAAAGCTCTAATATTAATCTAATAATCTGCAAAAATATCTGTCAGGGTAGGTTATGATATTAGCAAAGAAGGACATACCACTTTTGTTGTTGACATTAGCAGATTTTCCTGCCGGAGTAGTTTCCAAAATTTCGATCCCAGGTCGAACAGTCTCTAAACCCTCATAGAATACTCTATTTAAAAAAAAATTGACACCTAATGAGCATGGCAATTCTACGGCAAAAAATTTCACAGACAAGGCTAAGATAATCAGATAATATTCAATAAAATTTTTTAACCAAAATAATCCTTTTTAAAATAAAAAACTGTAAGTTGATTTAATGTCACAGTTATTGGTTTTATTGGTGTTAGTTTTTTGAAAACTTAAATTATTTAATGTGATTAAATTTCAACCAAAAGAAAATTGGATAGGATGTTGTCACACCACAGTGACATTGCACAGAACAGAATCAATCACATATTACATGGTGTAAAATATGTAAAGATGGATATTATGTGGTACTCTTACCCAAGATCAATAAGAGGGGGCTTATCTTTGCCTCTTCGGTAACATAGCAACAGGTTATGAGCTGTCAGGCTTCCGTGGTTCAAATCAGCAAAGAGGCCAGTCGGTGTTTGCTCAATGCAAGTAAAACCTTGTGGACAAGTTTCCTCTAGTGTCCTGCATACAAAGTGTGCATTATAGGGTGAAAAACTTGTTTCACTGTACAAATGTGCTTCGGTGGCTGTACTTGACATAAACTTGCATGCCAATTACAAGGAGTGACTGTGCATTTTTAGGTTTTTGCCATAAATTTTGTAAAGCCTGGTAAATGGCTTACCAATGTTAGCATGGAAATCATGCATGTTAACACCTTGACAGCTTTTTGTGGCAATTTACACCGTTGGGAACATCCAGTAGTGTCAAATTTACATTGGAGGTAAATAAGAACATATTTTCCATTTAGGAAGAAACTTGATTCTACTCTTGGTCCTATACTAAATTGGGCCAAATAGGTTTAGCTGTTATTACAAAACAATAAACCGAACAAACAACTGTTACAGCATGGTTCATACCACAGCACCCCTTGCACAAAACACTGGAATAATCACCTGTCAATAACTGAAATGTCAGTTATAGGATCTTTTCTTTGGTCACTAAGCTTGTGCTTCGCATTTGGAAATGCTAAATCTTCTTCTAACGGTTTCGAATTCTCGGTTAATCCAGCAACAACAAAATAATCAGCGATTTTGGGGTATTCCTCAGACATTTTGTCAACAGTGAAATAAATCCATGCAGATGAATAGCTCAGTTTAAAAAAATTATTTTGTTTCTGCTAAATCACAAAATCTAGAAAAGTAATAACTTAACATGAATACATTGCTCAAACTCTGTTATTTGTATAATATATATACTAACTGAACAGGGAACTGATAATAACACAACAATGTGCTAACCACTGAAATTAGTTATCCTGACTCAGCAGTATTTTTAAAATTCATGTTATGCACCAGCACTTATTGCAAATGTTCTAAGATTTGCACTTTTTGGAAACTAATGTGCACAATAAAGTTGTCAGTCAAATTTAGCTAATCTAGATAAGGTTTAAAAATCAACAAAGCCTGTGCAGAAAAAAGAAACAGCTCTTGTTTGACTGGTTTTCACTGTTTCAGGAAAAAATGATACAAAAACATCTTTTGATTTGAGATGTTTGTACATGTGTAAGCACAACACTGCCTAATTTCAGGCACTGACACTAAACATTACATGGGACTGCATACAGCACGGTACCCCAAACCTTTTATTCAACACTATTTTTACAGTTAGAACTATTATGGTTATAGGCTTTAGATAGGTTTAAGTCTTTAATATATTATGTTCGAGAATTTAATTTATGTTACAATGTTGTTGATCACCTGTAGCTACCATTTTTTCCATAGTCAGTGAAAAAGTTTTAAATACAACTTGGTTAATCAAAAATCCAAATGTCCAAGTACTGCTGTAGAAATGTAGGTATTGTGACCACCCAAGTCCTATGCTGGCATGCTGTACTAGTGTAGAGGTGCTGCTGTGTTTAGTGCCACCAGAATTTTGTGCACCAGCTTATTCACGAAAATAAGCCATACAACCCACTAAAAAAGGAACTGGACAAAAAAATACACATAAAACAAACATAAACATTAATATTTTTCTTGCTGGTATCAAAAAACAAAAAACACTGCCCTTACCTGACTCAAAAAAATAATGCCCTTGCCTGGTTGAATTTGATTGGGTTCAATTTCGTTGAAACAAGAAAAAACCTGACACATAGTGTCCTGTTGTTTCAGCTGTCGAACAATGAGAACGAGTTTTCACACAAATATATTATATATATCTGTGCGTTATAAAAAACAATTACTCACACGGAGAATATTTCGTACATAAATCACGCTGAGCTTTTAGCGTTTAATGCATCGACAACCGCTTTTCTCCATTCCTTGTTTCTGACTCTGACAAACCTTGCTACAACATTTAGAAACCAAGCTCTACGCCTTCCAGCCATGTGCGACGAAGCGTAAAATAACATACATTTTCTATAGTTTACATTTTGTCCGAAACAGCGTGAAAATATATAATCGTCTGCAGGATAGGGAGTTCTTGTAGCAAAGGACACTACACAGTTACAGTATTCTTTGCTTGTAGCCTTTCTGCGTTCTCGGATATCGATGATAACAAATTACTTCAGCAAAGTACCACCACAAAAGATGGGTCGCGTTTAAAATCAATAATTACAATACCACAAAAACCTTTACAAGAACCTAAGGCCGAATGCCTTGTGCTCCCACGGTTATGGGTTTTAAATCCTCTCTCGGTGTTTCCCTATAAGCAAGAAAATTTTGCGGCGTTGGTATGATCCAGTGAAACCCGATGGGTTGAGTCAATATTTTCAAACAAAAATTCAATAAAAAGCATGGCGCAACGGGACTGCAATGAGGTAAGCACATTTCGCAGTAGACATTGGGACCACAACGTATTCAGGCGTTGTTCCGCCTACCGAGGATAAAAATGAGACAAACTTTAATAAACGATAAAACGAATAAAACAAATCACATCAGTCGACAGTGTATCATGTCATTGTAATATCTTGCACATAATGCTAAAAATAAAGCAACTGCAAGTAAAGTTTGAAAGACGAGGAGGAAAAATTTTGCATGGAAAAGTTTCAGAACAGCTATACGCAAACTCTATGCAATGTGGCCTGTAACATTTAATATACGTAGGCTAGTTTACCTCAAAGTTTTATGGCTCTATTAATTTTCGTTTTTCAGTTAACATGCCCAGGCAAAAAATTAGTTTTAGTTGTAACAATTGATATGGGTTATTAATAGAACAAAAAGTAGTGGTACCAGGACAACATTTTAGTTTAAAATTCGAAAACACTGACACCTACCGGAAACCTTACTTTTTAGCGGCAAGCTACATGTGGCGTCACCTTTACTTAGCAATAGTTTTGCGGCTGCGTGTATAATATGTCGTCGATAAGAAAGTTAAACGTTGCGGCCATAAAAACTCGTGGATTTTTACCCTGTTGTGGTTTTCTTTCTTTTTTCAAAGCGCAAAGGTTAGTAAAATACCTTCTGTTTGTTGTGTGTATGGTTGCAAACTTGCAATTCGTGAGAAAATGTAAATTCCAGTGATGAAAGTGTAAACAAATGCAAAGTAAACACAACTAATTGTTCTCCAGGTTTATATCTGAAGATGTTTAGCGGTAAAGAGGCAAAATCAATAAAATGAAAACGTGCAATAAAGGGTCACTATAAGCATATTTAAAGCTTCAGAAGTGAAGTACGTTAATATGAAATGGTTTTACAATGTGTTGCGCTAAGATACTGTGCTAAAATGCACTTGACATTGCCTTTGCATCTGATGCGTTTGACTAATTGTGGCTTTTATAGTTTATCAGAGATACTTGAGTTCAGAGCATTCCTTGCTGGAGCGATAGAATTTTGTTTCAAGTGATGTAGGATGGTGCCTATATCCTGCAAACACGTGACAGGGTTATGGTGAAGGCGGCCAAGAATTCGGCATTTTGCGGATAAGGACAATGGTGCGTAGAGGACCTGAACGTGAAAGTGGCTTTTGTTAACGCAATGCTTTTTACGTTTCGAAAAGAGTGAACCGTTGTAAATCGGCCAAGCAACTAGTACTGGCTTCTATCGGATTAATATCTCTTTGAAACATAAAGCTTAAAAGCTATAGATTTCCTAATCGTCTGTTTTAGATTTTTATGGGGTAGGATTCAATGTATTATTTCCGTTGTTTATTTTGACTATCGATTTGAGGCGTTTTACATCTTATCTGCGTTGCCCGTATGTCGCTTGTTGGGCCGGTTCCTGTAAGAAGGTATAGATTTAACGGGCGATACGGGTTTAATTCTTAATTTAACTGAAACTCTTTGGAATTGACAACGACACCCCACTTAATGCTGTTGGCTTAGTCCTCAGAATAAACAACATCTGAGGCACCGTAAACTCAGTACAGAAAAAGGTATGGTTGGTTGTTTTCAAACGGTCCACTGAGCATATTTAGAGGAACTGAGAAGGAAACGCGAATAGAACGCTCTCCCACTTAACGTTGCGTGAAGCCCAGTGTCAACCTGAAGGGAACTGAATTCAAGGTAACTGTTTGAACGAGTGCTGTGCTGTCAAGTAACTAGTTTTGATATGTGAGTAGTACAGTGTCAATTTGAAGGAATTTTTAGCGTTAAGTGTTGGTAATTGGTATTGTGTTGACAGGCGAGGAATTTTAAAGCAAAGATTTGGCGTCGTTTTGATGTTTTTGTTCATTTGAGAAAATCAGAATAACTAGTTTCGTGGCTACACACATAAATTGATCTCGCGCAACAATGTTTCAATTTGATAACTGTGTCATTAGTACTAGGCTTGTATTAGATTAACAAATTCCTTCTGCTAAGTTGTATAACGCATGTAGCATGAACATTTATGTATCACACATACTGGCTAAATTCATTGTTGTGGAGAATATATGTTGAGGTCGCAGTAAATGTAGCTGCAGCGCATTCAACCTCGATCCACCAATTGTCAACACATTATAATCAACCTCTGCGATGTATGTTTTTTGATTTCAGACTTGTTTTCTTGTGCAAACTACAATAGCAACTATGGAAAATACCACCTATTATCGATGTGTCAAAAGACAACGACTAAACGACAACCAACCGAACTTAAGCACTCTAATACCACCACATACTCCCGACCCGGTGGNCTGTCTCCACAACGTACAAGAAATTGAACTTCGTGGCTGTGAAATTGGAAGCAGCGGAATGAAATCCCTCGCTGACAAGATAAACCTTTTATCCAGGCCCGTAAGTGCTTAATTACCTCCATGTCTTTTTGCCACAGCTTTTTGTGCCAGACTAATTAATACGAGTTTGTTGTTTGTTTTGCAGATTCAGAGTATAAATCTGTCGCTCAACAGGATAGGAGAGTTGGGAGCGACATCTCTTGCCAACTGCATACACAACATACAGGTTTTGGTGCTGTGTGATTGTGAGATTGGCGCAAATGGTGTTAAAGCACTCCTCAGCAAGATACACGGACTACAACTCCCTGTAAGAATCGTAGGCATTTCACTTTTTTTGCGCAAACCACCTTCACATATTCTTTATAGCTAAGAATTCTGAATCTGTCAAGAAATGAAATCGGAGACGTGGAACTAATTAGCTTGCTTGCTTCCTGCATCCACAATATTCAAGAACTGAAAATCTGTGAATGTGGAATCGGAAGTGAAGGCGTAAAGAAACTGGCAGAAAAAATCCAAGTCCTCGAAACACCCGTAAGAGAAATAATTAAAGCGCAGTGATTCCGCTTTGTAGGCATATAACCCATAACGCAATGTAAATCTAATTCGTGTTTGCTTGTTGGGTCCAAGAACCCCTCGCTGACCAGGAGAGATCAGTTGGTCCAACTTATGGTCACCAACTTCTTGGACATTAAGCCCCCGGAACTGCAAATAAGAATTCGAAACTGTAAGCAGGGGGTATTTACCCAGGCTTTCTGTCAAACAAGTACACATTCATTGTAAAGCCCCTACTTTATGACAAAGGTTAAACATCTTTCAAACCTTTTTTGCTCGGACTTGGTAGACCAAGCGGTTTTATTTGGAAATTATCTTACCATAGGTTTGGTCAGGAAAGTCGTTTAAATTTCTTCAAATTTACACATATGATAGACGAGTATCTGAAGTTTTGGCCCCAATTGACCCATCGGTTCACCCACAGGGCCCCAAAACATAAACAGAACTATTTATTAAAGTCACCTAGACAATGAATTTATTTATGTAGATGAGAAATCTCAACCTCTCGCGAAACAAGTTTGGAGATCTGGGAGGTATTTGGCTTGCTCGTTGCATTCGCAACATCCAGGAACTGGAGCTGTGGGACTGCGGAGTCGGGGTTCTTGGCGCCGAGCAGCTCACCAAGACAATACAAACATTGGGGAACCCCGTAAGTGAATTACTATTGGAGACCGTTACTGTTGGTGATCGAATAAAGTTTTATAGCGTAGTCCGAATTTTAAAAGTCATCAATGTATTTGTCCAAGCGGTGTTGCGTGACGCGCATGTACATACGTGGTTGTGCGTTTCCATTAAAAAATTGTGTAAGTACACTTGCATCTCTAACGCCTTTGATTCATTAAAGCTTTGTTTAGTTAACTAAAATGAATGTTATCGCATATAATCTTGATGGTTTGGCGTCCACAATAAATGATTTTCTTATCAATGTTTTTAGAGCCAACTCCTTTTCATGCAATACAGCTTGCATAAAGAAACTGCTGTAGAAAAAATCTTTACTGTTTGAAAATTTATTGACATAATTTTTTAGCTGAAAATGCTTGATCTGTCATGGAACAAGATCGGGGACGTAGGAGCAAACTGCCTCGCTCAATGCGTCGGCAACATTGAAGAACTTATACTGGCAAAGTGTGACATCGGAAATAACGGACTAAACGCAATTTCCAGCAAAATTCGGGTCATACAGAAACCTGTAAGCACGACTGTTTTTATACAATATCCTGTTGTAAAGATTGCAGTTCCAATATACATGGCTTAATTCAGCACCAGACGCGGATAGGCTGCTGCCGTGGGTTCGAATCCCAACACTCAGACCATGCTTTCGCTGAACCGTTGAAACCCACTATAACTAATACCCCAAAGCTAACGGCACTTTTTCCAACGCGTGTTTACACTAGGTGCAATATATGGCAATTCGAGTGGCGCTGAAAACGTCTGACATATGAGAAAGCACTACTAATACAGACTATATGTAGCAATTTGTTGTGGTAAATTTACACAGGAAACAGCAGTTTTGCGATAACTGTTGCCATTTTAGATGCAAAAGTTGGACCTATCACAGAACATTCAACTAACAGATGAAGTGGCTCCGGCGCTAGCTGGTTGTGTACACAACATTCAGATACTAGACATCAGCTGGTGTGGATTCGAAGCAGCAGGCAGGAACGCCATTAAATCCAAATCACAAGGAATCGTTTACGACAAGTCGTTTACATAGTTACTTCACACATATCTGATGCAAAAAAATGTTTCCTGGGTGTCGTTTTGATGAAGACTGCTTAAAGTTTGGCTGTTTTGCCTCTAGTGCTTTTTTTGTTGCGCAGTGTTTTGAACAGGCTTTTGATTTTACATTTGTGTACTGCTGTCTACCAAGGCTGGGCCAACTACCAGGCTCCCACAACGACTTTCGCAATCGGTTAAACAGTAGGCATACTAGTATTAAAGAAATAAATGGTGGTATTTGCTCGAACTAAGTTATCTTTAAAAGCTCATGGTCGCCATTTCTTCAGGGTCATATTTTATAATTTGAGAGTGCCTGTCAGTCACAATTGTGGCATCCTTTACTTTCTATGTGTTAGATACTTCTTCTTTTTTCATAGCACTGGTGTTTGCCACTTTACCACTTCAAAAACACTGGTCAATCAGATTCTGCAAAAAGACAAAAAAACATTGTTACCTGAACAAGACTTATTGCAATAATTTTATTGTTTTGATTTATCATTCTTTATGTGCTAAATTTTGCAGAGTGAGCAGGTGAATCAGCTCTTCCATTACCACTTAGTATTAAATTACCATCCAAGCCGGTAGATTCCGGAGTTTATCTTCTTTTACATTACACCAGAAAATTCATCTAAAAAACAAGTGCTAACCTAAACTGCATTGAAATAAAAAGGCTTGCCAAACCTGAGTTGTATGGTTTATGAAAGTCTTATTGTACTGATATTAATAGATTGAAACATTCCAACAACTTTGTGGAGGCATAAGGCATTAACTAAAATTAAAACAAGAAAGCGGTAAATTTACTTTTGACACACCATAATACAAATTCTTGACTTCTTCACTTTCTTTCAAATTGGCAATGAAAAGCAGTACAACGTTGATCCATAGTTATAAGTGGTCGAAGTGTTTTGAGGGTGGATATATATATGTCACACTTTGACATTTTGAGCAATTGTTAAAAAGCTACAGAAGTTTGCTTTTACACACAATGCATTATGCTTCGAACAAGTGACAGTTGGTTGACTAAATGAAAAACTGTTAATAATATAATAGATTAAGGTTTAAGTGTAGTGGCTAACCGTTCAACAGACACTTATGTTTCCGGACTGCTAGACATATACTCAAGAACAGAATCCATATTATTATCTGCACTGTAATGATATTTCCTTTTCAAGATTCAAATTGTGAAAAGTTTTTAATCGTGCAACCAAACCCACAACCTACTTACTCAATGTATGATTGTGTTTCTGTTGCAAAAAAATAAAATTACAAACAGTAAAACAATTCCAATTTTAATGTATATGTGCACAATAAATCTTTACGATTTTCGAAATCATTATTGTTTGTTTGACAACTGACATGCTTTTGAAGTCATCATTATTTTTAAATTGAGTAGAAAAATCTTCTAGCATAGGGGTACAGTTCAGATCTGCAAAGGATAAAAAAATATTCGTCATGTGATGTTCAACGCCTATGCTAAAGGCAGTTATTTACGGTCAACAAAATTAAGAATATACCATTCGCTTTGTTGCCATTTTTCTTGCCGCTCTCATTGATAATTAAGTCTGTTGGGGAGAATGGCCAACAAAAATACCTGGAATGGAATTTGCCTTTAAAACTAAAAATTTTGCCAGACCCATATCATGCTGCATTGATTGCAGAAACTACTGTTTTTAAAATACAGGCCGCAAATCACATTGCATTTTGTTAACCTTTTCCACTTTCTGTCCACTTACACAAACTTGCTACAGGCAGATCGCACTCGCTTGATCGTACGAATCTGAAAAAGTGCGACATCACTGCACTTGCCACCATAAAACACGAAGAATTAGAAAGCATTTTGAACGATTCGCCTTGCCCGCGAAAGTCGATGTTAAAAAAAGTTTTTCACAACCAAGGTCGCCATCAGAAAAAGGACGTATAATGTTGTACCGCAACGTAAACGCCTCAAATGAATAGCCAATGATCTGGCAATATTCCCCTGTTGCCAAAAATCGTTGGTATTAAAATGTTGGAAATAAGAAATATACTAGTACAGTGCTCCGCAGCCGGTGTGCCGCAAGACGATTCTAGGTGTACCGCAGTGTTTCTGTTAGCAAACCTTAGTTTGCTAAAATTGTAGTTAGACTGCACAGTGTACATTTATGTTGTTTTTTAACGTCGTAGTAGAAAATTTTAATTTTCGAAAGGCTGTCCTGGCCTAAAACGCAGGTTGAGGTGTGCCTGCCCAAATTTAGAAGTTAAAAAGTGTGACGTAAGTGAAAAAAGGTTCGGAGCACTGTACAGGAGGTACTAACATCAGTTCAGCTGCAGAAAAAGGCCTTCTCATTTTGGTGGTTTGCTTGGATATATTTGTTTTAACCATTGCCGAAAGTTTATCAAAAAAAGACGAAGATATTCGAAACATCTTTGAAATCTTTCCGTCTCTCAAGTTCCAGCACAAATGTATAAAACTCCCCTTTTAAACGGTTAAAACGCAGTTAAACACACACATTTGTTGTGCATTCATTTGTTGAATTCAGGTTACCTTTGTGGTTACAGCTTTGCAAAAGGAGATGCACCCAAAAAGTAGTGTAGAAATCAAGCCCTTTTTGCTAATTCTATCTTTTAGTTTACAACTGGTAGAATGAGTACGGTCAGATTTAACATGCACTTTATTTGCAATCAACAGTGTTTGAATGGCCACAAAAGTGATTTTAAAAAGGTTTGGACCGTACCTTAGTCAAATAGAAAGTAACTGTTACGTTTCCAACCACAATACAGATAAATAGACTTACGTAAACTACAAAACGTAACCTCAACACCACTTAAACACACCGCGACAATATCAGATAAACTTAACATACTAAAAAGAGGAAAACCATAAAGCACGAGGAGAGAGTATTGTGAGATATTGCGTCACAATGGATTTATGTTGCAACAGCCGTTGTGGCGGGAAAAATTTTATTATTTAACTGGGGAGCGTTTTGGTCCGCAACAAGTAGCGAACACTGCACTAACAACGCAAGGTAAGGTTGCTGTGGTACACATATACCAAAGTACTTCCTGCCACGCATGTGACGCGTGAAGATCCGGTTTTGCAGGAATGGAGTGGGAACGCCACCAAATCTATGCAACGGCCGCTTCATGAATTCGTTACTTCCTGTTGTTGGTTAAAGTTTTGTTCAGGTGGTTTACAAAGTACAGGTAGTAGGCAATGGAATGTGAGACAAGAAGCGTTCTGTTAAACAATAGTGTTTTTTGTACAAATTCGACGTTTCTTGGACGGAACCGATTTTGAACTATTTTAGTTTTGGTATGATAGTCAATGCTTTAAATCCTCATTAGCTTAACTTAAAGCAACAACATTTTGAAAGAAATGAGTTTTTTAACGATACCCGTGCGTTTGAAGCACATTCAGAGTTCGCAGTTTGACGCTTGGTGCTCGCTGCACATTCGCAAGTATGACGATAATGGGCGATTGAAACAACACATAACATAAAACGTCAAACTTTATGTTCGAAACGGTTAGTTGACAACATAATTATTGACACCTATACCCTCAAAGATGAAACATTAGAAAAAATTTAAAGTATGGCCACCACTCAAAATTTTTCGCGATTGACAACTCTTAAACAATGTCCAACTATTTTAACACAAAAATGTTACAACTGTCACAATAAAGCGGGTATATTTTGCTTACTAAATTGAAATTGTTTACTCTTTTAGTTTTTTTAAACCAACCAAAAGCAAACCGTTTTCGTTCTTTACCCAGAGTAAAAATGCTAGTTCACACTTTTACATGGACCTGAAGAACGGCTTTATTGTTGACGGAACAAACAAAGCTCATGCGAAGCGTAAAGGATCATTGATAAAATTAAATTCACGGGTGCTAGTGTTTACGAATTCGTACTGCCAGTTTTTGAGTAGCTTTTTTGGGTTACACTATACATAACAAATCCAAAATTAAATCGCCTTTACACACCAAAGCGTTTTGGTTCGAGCTGGTCTTTAATTAATGCAATATTTTCTGATTCTTATAAAACGTTGCTATTAAGTTTCAACTGTATTACTAAAACCGAGGTAAAATGAAAGGTGCGCAACTCAAGTTGATCAGCGCTCAGCGGATGCCAGAATAGCAGTGACACTACACGTAAACGAGCGTTTATTTAAGACTGCTGGGCGAGCGTTGGCTAAAAGTTAGCTGCAATTAGGCAGTGGTAACCTCAATATATGATTTGCGCCCGTGGCAACAAGAAATATATCTATTGGTGAAATTTAACCTGCTGTTTTTTTTGCGCATCAAGTAAAGTGTTTGCCCGCAGTGTCACCGATACCGTAAGTGCAGAGACTTAAGTCGTTGCACAATTAGGGTTCTATATGAAGTGAAAACGTTTTTAGTACTTTTGTTGATTACATTCATCCAAACATGAGCTTGTGGTTTGCTCTTGTTGTGTTGATGATTTGTTTCTGTTTTGCTGTGGTGGTTTACAAAGTTGAGGAAAATTGATCAAGTATTGCAGGATAGTGAGCGTGCCTTACCTCAAGCGACTTAGACTCGCTTATCTTAAACTTGTTTGTTTAATAATTTATCGGTTGTCTGTTTATTATCTTTAAAATTTTGATCTTTGTTGAAGCGGAAATAATTTAAAATTTTTCAGTCATGCTATAATAACCAAATGACTCGTATAAGCTACATTAATATAAGCTATTTTAAAATCGCGTATGAGTTCGGGACAATATTCCAAAGTAACAACATTTTAAAAATATAAATTGTTTTAAACCATGTGTTTTAAGCAAATTGCGTTTGTGTTTACATTTCTATGCTTGACGATCGTTACGCATTCAAGGCCGCAATGTTTAACGAGAAGATTTATAACTCGGTTTGACGATGAAGTTTTACGTTTCCTCTTCAACAATGGCGGAGCGCGCCGATTTTCGGGAGAACGCAGCAACTATCCAAACACTTCCAACAAAACAAAACAATACAAACACAGAATTATAAAACAGTAAAGGTTTGGAATGTTTGACTTTACTATCAGATTAGAAACTCAAAAATGTAACAACTCAACAACAAAAAAACTCTTTTACTCAGCAAAGTAAAATTATTTGGCTCCTCGGTTTAGTTTTTGAAACCTAACAAGAAGCAATATTTTTAGCAATAAACTCTAAAAAACTGGATCATGTCTGATAATGACGCTGAAAATGATTCGTCACAAGATACTCAACTATCTGGTAATGTTGTCGGAGAAATGGTTAGTTCCCCATCAAACGACTTATTGATGGACGTGCCCCTTGACCGTTTCATGTCGGCCATTAAAATTGCAAGTTATGCGTTGTTGCCGAAGCTACTTTGCAAACTAATACAACTTTTGTTTAATTCAGGACGGTGCAAATGAGGTTAATTTCGGTGGCACGAAACATACATATTTCATCAAACATTACCATGCAACGGTTTGTACTATAACAACGTAAAATCGGTTACTTTGGCCAACATGTTTATAAACCAAATAGCTGTTCCATCCTACCCTTCCAAAATAAAAAAACACGTTTAAACGTGGTAATAGAAAAAAACTTATGAAGCGTTTTTAACAGTTGGATAAAAGTAAACTTATTGTTTTACAGCACACCGGCAACGAATTGGGCGCACGTAAAGGTTTGCTTGTCGGTAGATATAAAGTTGCGATGGTAATCCTGTATTTTCTACCTTTACAGAAACCGGGATTGGTATAGATTTGATTGACAACAAGGTTGTATCTAAAGGAAAAGGTGGAGTGGAGATTGTCACGTATGTATCGCGTAACACACAAAAACAACAAGACTCTTACAATTGTTTTGCGGTATTTTGTTTTAGATGCCGCAGAAGCAATGATGGTAAACTGCTGGCGGCGAAAAAGGTTTATTCAGATTTGTACAAGGACTTGAAAAATGAGATAGATGTTTTAAAAAATTGTGAACACCCTAATGAAATATTCTACTTTGGCGCATTCACGGAGGTTGTATATTTATTTACAAACTTGTGATCGTTGTTACTTTCTACCTGTCTTAAATGTTATCCTGACCTAATTACCTCAACTAGATACATGTTTCAACAGAAAAACCTGACATATTTAGTCATGGAGCTGTGCAGTGGAAACGTTTCCCAGGTATTCCCACGACTTGGTGATTTAAGGATTTCGACACAGTGTTTAAAAACCGGGTATTTTACATGTGTTTTAGTGGGTACGTTGTAAGAAAGCAAAGGACGGTGGCGAAAATCCTAACGTAAAACCATTGGATCCGGAAACAGGAAACGACCTAGATAAGGATTTTATTGATTATTTTGACATTAGCAGGGAAGAAATTATTCGTCAGTCTATCAATGGCTTAAAGTATCTCCATAAGCGTAACATAGGTAAGCTGTGTGTTGTGAATTTTGTAAACAATTCGGTAGGCTATGCACTGTTAATGTATCTGTGTTATATGTACAGTTCATCGTGACATCAAGCCGGATAATTATCTGCTTAAAATGATGAACGATGAAAAACTGCAGTTAAGATTGCCGATTTTGGTCTCAGTAGAGAAATAAAACCTCGGGTATCAAAGTGTATTACTGAAGCAGCTGGGACAGAATCCTTTATGGCACCTGAATGCTACACCAGTGAGCAAAGCCAAGGAAGAGTTAAAATAGTAGGTCTACTTAGTGGAGGGCAAATGACAGCCGTTGCCGGACCTAAGTTTTTTCATTATAACGGCAAAAATAAAGGTCTTTTTTAAACAGTAATTTACGACCTAATTAAAAGTTACGAATACATATTTTGTGCTTGCAATATAGGACGTTTTCTTTGTTTTTTTGTTTGTTTTTTATCCTCGGGGGTGTGGGGGGACAACCCCTGATTGCGTAACGCTCGAAATGAGAGTACCTTGCCTGCCCTCAGCAGTTCCGTTGGACTAATTTGTATTTTATTTTTTCGACTTTGTGAAGTTGGTGACTTTTTGGGTCAGATAGGGTGCACTGGGGTGGAGCAATGACGCTTAAGTTTCTTGCAGAATTTTTGTCAATTAAACAAGAAATGTATTGTTAAAACGCACAAATTACATGTTCTTTACGCAAAGCTCTCTTAGAGGGTATTCCCCACCTTAAAACTGATAAAAACACTATAGTCTTGATTAAACAAGTTTGCTTTTGGCCCTGCATGGCAATGTTTTTTTCTTAATGTTTGAGCGTTTCATTATGTAATTACAACAGCAATGAATGTTTTATTGTGCAGAAATTAAGCAGCGACATATTTTCGCTGGGTGGTTACATTTATTATGTTCTCACCCTGGGAAATTATTTGTTTGGTGAGAAGCATTACGACCAGATGAGCAACATCCGAAATGAAAACCCACCCTCTGTTCACCATTTGCTGCAAAAAGCATTAGATGAATCTGAACTATCGGGTTTGGAGCGGGAGAAAATAATCACGGCTTGTGATTTGGTAAAAAAAATGGTTTGTTATGATCCAGAAAAGCGACCAACAATAGATGAGGTGGCAAAGCATCCAACACTCTGGATCACTAAAAGAAAAATAGAGTTTTTTGAGGTAGATACTAAATTTACGATACTCTTTAACTGATAAAGCACTGTTTACGGCAACACATGTGCTGCTTAGTTACACAAATCTGAAAACTTGATTGAGGTTTGACTAACCACAGGCTTAAAAATTCTCAAAAATATTTACCCTAACAATTTGTAATTTACCGCGCCTTAGGCTGTTGGCGATGTTCTGGATGCTGGAGACATCAAACTGGAAGCGTTTAACAAATACAAAAGGGCTTATTTTGAAGACAAGCCTTCAGGCACGACTGAGCTAGTGCAGTTTGATGTGACTACCGATCAACTGCCAACCAACAAGCTTCTAGAAGAAGGCGAAAGGAAAAGTGAAGTTCGCGGAATTCGAGACTTCATTCGTGTTTTACGAAACAAAGTGAGTTTTTCAAACATCTTGCACCAAAAGTTTTGCAATAAAATGTTTCGAAACAAAACGTTTTGTGACCATATATATAAGACCCTTATGTGCCGCCTATTGTTGCGAAATACGCATGGACAAATTTTATACCAGATAATTTTATTAGCCAACACTGTATATCAGAAACGACTCTACAACACAAAACCGACAGATGTAATTTTTTTTACTCCTGCGACATTTTATTGCAATACATTTGTATTTTATATATTCTGTCCATAACACACTCTGATAATGGAAAAATTTCATAGCCGCACCTTTTAATACATCTTAAGTGATAAGAATTTTTGCTCACCGCAATTTTAATACAATACCTGAGCGGACCTTTACTCGCCGTATTTTACCATACATTGACTGTGCAAGACTTCCAGAGCCCACCTTCGACATTGCACCGCCTGCACCCAACGTTCAAAGCATTGTGCCATACTATGTACCGTCTGTGAAGTTGAGCCGCCTTTTTAAACACCGCTACTTTAAACCGTCTATACAAGACGACCATAATTCTCTTTTTGTTTGCATATATGCGTTTCCATATGACTCGCCTCCATTGCACGCACATGCAGTCTCACGGCACACCACCGACTGACAGCGCACTAGCACCAACGCCCACGCAGTTGCAAATGATTAAAAAAAGCTAATTTATATTCCAGTACACCCATGCCAATAAATTGAGCAAAAGACAACAGAAAGGTCTTGGTCTTGTTCCTGAAAATTTAGATGTCTTTCTAAGCCTGTTTTTGGATCCTGTGCCTCAGTTGCTGATTCATTGCTACGATTTCTTTGAAGACTACAAGGATAAAATTAAGCTGTCTAGTTACTATTGAGACTGCTCGAAAAATTTGTACATACCGTAGCATGTAGAATTAAAGATTTTGTGTGGCAAAATGTGCACGTATTTTGCACCCTTTCTTTTAATCATTTGTAAAATGTGTGTTAATTAACATTGTTATATTGAGCAATTATATGAAGCATTTGTCTAGCATTAGATCGTAATAAACAGTTACTAAATGTACAGCTAAAAAACATTGTCTTGGGCCTGAGCAGTGCTTGTGGTGATTTATTTTTAGCTCATTGTTGCCACCTAGTGTAATGTGTTTCAGATTGTGTCTCACGTACATATCCAACAAATTAAACAAACGTTTGTGAGAAGTTTTCTGATAATTCGTAATATCACTTCTTGCATGATTTCTGTTGCTTCTAAATATGTAAAATCTACAATTGCGAAATGTAAATATAGCCTATTTTGTTACACTTACATGTGTCTAATGTGTATTAATACAATCTGCTTCATCTCATGTTTACAATTTCTAAATTTCTGTGTTAAATTGGTAAAGCCAAAAAATAGCTATCGGTTATTTTAAGAAATGCAACCATATATCCCCATTGCTTCAAAACGGACCTGGTT